>CAAAJI010000843.1:0-19939 GCA_900642245.1 Fragilaria radians | reverse complement strand
GTGCGACGCCGCGCCGGAAGAGATCGACGTTGCGATGGCGGTGGATCGTTTCCAGCAAGCCGTGGACTGGCCGGTTCAGGCGGTCGAGCGCAAATGGGCGGGACTGCGGAGCTTTGCCCCGAACCGGGCCATGCAGTTCGGGTTCGATCCGCTCGAGCCGCGCTTTTTCTGGTGCGCGGGACAGGGTGGAATGGGCATCCAGACCGCTCCGGCGGCATCGTTACTATGCGCCACCCTGATCGAGGGCGCGGCACTTCCCGCCGACCTTGCCGGCATCAACCCTGCCGACTTCGCGCCTCGCGCCGCCTAGCGTCTTGCGTCGGCCTCGGCGCAGGCAAGCGCGTCGGCACGTTCATTCTCCGCATGGCCGTTATGCGCTTTCACCCAGTGCCACTCGACCCGGTGAGGCTCGGCCGCGGTCAGCAGCGCCTGCCACAACTCGGCGTTCTTGACCGGTTTGCGGTCGGCCGTGCGCCAACCATTCTTGCGCCATCCATGAATCCACTTGGTAATTCCGTCGCGAACATAGACGCTGTCGGTGGTCAGGCTGACCCGGCACGGCCGCTTAAGCGCGTTGAGGGCCTCGATCGCCGCCATCAGTTCCATGCGATTGTTGGTCGAGGGCTTCTCACCCCCGGACAGCTCGCGTTCCTTGCCTTCGCAGCGCAGCACCGCGCCCCAGCCGCCCGGTCCCGGATTGCCCTTGCACGCCCCATCGGTAAAGATTTCGACCTTCGGAAGCTCCACGTTGCTCAGTCGACCAGCTCGCGCGGCAATTTGAACACCATGCCCTCGTTGACGTGCGCCGCTTCTTCCTCGGTCACGTCGAACCGCTCGCGCAGGGCGTCGACCACTTCGCGGACCAGCACCTCAGGGGCGGAAGCCCCCGCGGTGAGGCCCAGCGTTCCCGGCGTGCCGAGCCAGGCCCAGTCGATGTCGCTGGCCCGCGCGATCAGCCGGGCAGGGACGTTTAGGCGCTCGGCAACCTCCGCCAATCGCAGCGAATTGCTGCTGTTGGTCGCGCCGATGACCAGCATCTTCGCCGCGCGTGTAGCGATTGCCTTGACCGCTCGCTGCCGGTTCGAGGTGGCATAGCATATGTCCTCGCCGCGGGGTGCGCGGATGGTTGGGAAGCGGTCCTGCAATGCCGCAACGATTTCGGCCGTGTCGTCGACCGACAGCGTGGTCTGGGTGAGGAAGCTCAGATTCTCGGGATCTGCCACCGCGACCGTTCGGGCCTGTTCGATCGTCTCGACCAGCGTCATCGCCCCCTCCGGGACCTGGCCAAAGGTGCCGATCACCTCGGGATGGCCCTCGTGACCGATGAACAAGATGTGCCGCCCTGCTTCGATCAGCCGCTGCGCCTGGCGGTGAACCTTGCTCACCAGCGGGCAGGTGGCGTCGAGGTAATCCAGCCCACGGGCCTCCGCCGCCGCCGGCACGACCTTTGGCACGCCATGGGCGCTGAACACCACCGGTCGCCCGTCGGGCACTTCGTCCAGCTCGTCGACGAATACCGCGCCCATGCCCGCCAGCCGGTCAACCACGAACTTGTTGTGGACGATTTCGTGCCGGACGTAGACCGGCGGGCCGTACAGCTGGATCGCCTTCTCGACGATGGTGATCGCCCGATCGACCCCCGCGCAGAACCCGCGTGGGGCAGCAATCAATATATGAAGCGGTGGGCGCGTCTGGACCGGTTGGGACATGCCGGCCGATGTAAGCGATTGCTTGCGGCCAGCCAAGGCGCTTCCTATGACAGCGCCAAATGAAATTCGGGCGGCCGCCGCCCGGTAGACAAGGATGTGTGCTCCGTGAAACTCCGCTTGCTGTCGATCCTCGCTTTGGCCCTGGTCACGTCCTGCTCGAAGAACAATAGCGTCGCCGAGGGCGGGATCTACATCACGCGCTCCTCCTGCCCGCAGCTCGGGATCCCCGCCGGGACGGGCGATGTCACCATGTTCGATCCCCAGGGCAGCACCAATAGCGCGGCGATCGACGTGGTCGCGACCATCACCAATTTGCGCGGATCGTGTGACGAGACCGGCGCCCGGATCAATTCGATCGCGAGCTTCGACGTGGTCGCCACCCGCCGCGACGCCGCCCAGGCGCGGCAGGTCGTCCTGCCCTTTTACAATGTCGTGATGCAGGGCGGGAACCGCGTTGTCGCGAAGAAGGTCGGCGCCGTGGCGCTCGATTTCGCGGCAGGCAGCGTCCGCGCCCAGACCGCCTCGCGCGTCGCGATCGACGTGGATCGGGCGGCGGCAAGCCTGCCTGAGGACGTTCGTCGCGAATTGACCCGCAAGCGCAAGCCCGGCGATGCCGATGCCGCGGTCGATCCGTTGTCGGACCCCAAGATTCGCGACGCGGTCGCCCGCGCCACCTTCGAGCACCTGGTCGGTTTCCAGTTGAGCCAGGACCAGCTCCGCTACAACGCAACGCGCTAGGACCTCCCGCCAGCCCGAATCGTTTGACTTGGGTTCAGCCCAAGGCCAAGGCCAGCGCGTGTCCTGGGCTTCGGCCCGAGGGACGCGCGGGAGAGTCCCCGGGGTCGAACCCGGGGCGCCGAAGGAGCAACCGCCCCCGGAATCTCTCAGGCACAAGGACCGCGCGCGCCCGGACAGTCTGGAAAGTGTCGACCGCCGCCGGCTGGCTGTGGTGGGCCGCCGAAGGGGTAACCCGCCAAGCTCGTAAGCGACGGCGGGGAAAGCTCTCAGGTCTCAGTGACAGAAGGGGGTTCGGAAGAAGGGCAGCTCGCTTTGGGCGGCCCGCAACCGAGCCTTTGACTGGAGCTGATGCGATGGCCGAGACCGAAATCACCGAGATCCGCAGCCTCGCACTCGACGGCTGGCACCGCGCCCAAGGCGCCCGAATGGTCCCGTTCGCGGGCTACCACATGCCGGTCCAGTATGAAGGCGTAATTGCCGAACATTTGTGGACCCGCACCCAGGCCGGGCTGTTCGATGTCAGTCACATGGGCCAGCTGACCTTCCACGGCACTAATGTCGACGTCGCACTTGAAACCTTGCTGCCGGGCGATCTGCAGATGCTCAAGGAAGGCCGCCTGCGTTATTCGATGCTGCTCGACGAAAGTGGCGGGATTATCGACGATTTGATGGCGACCCGCCGCGGGGACCATTTCTATGTCGTCGTCAACGGCGCGACCAAGGCCGGCGACATCCAGGAATTCGAGCGTCGCCTGCCAAAGGGGATCATCGTCGATCACTGGAAGGAGCAGGCACTGCTCGCGCTCCAGGGTCCGCGCGCGGCAGAGGTACTCGATGCGCTGGCTCCGGGGGTCGCCAGGCTGTCCTTCATGCAGGGCGCAATGTTCGCCATTGCCGGCGCCCCGGCCTGGATCAGCCGGTCGGGCTACACCGGGGAGGACGGATTCGAGATTTCGGTCGCCGCCACGGCCGCGGCCACCGTCGCCGATGCGCTGACCGCACATGAGGCGGTCAAGCCCATCGGGCTCGGCGCACGCGATTCGTTGCGGCTCGAAGCTGGCCTTCCACTCTACGGGCACGATCTCGACACCCAGACCACGCCGGTGATGGCGGACCTCAACTTCGCGATCGGCAAGCGCCGCCGGGCCGAGGGCGGCTTTCCCGGCGCGTCCCGCATCGTCGGGGAAATCGAGCAGGGTCCTGTCCAGCGCCGGATCGGGCTTCACATCGACGGCCGCCAGCCGGTCCGTGAAGGCGCACTGATCCTCGACGCGGAAGGCAATGACATCGGCCGGATCACCAGCGGCACCTTTTCGCCCACGCTTCAGCGGCCGATCGCCATGGGCTTTGTCGCCGCCGACTTCGCCGCGCCCGGCACCGCGCTCAAGCTCGAGCAGCGCGGCAGGATCTTCGACGGAACCGTGACCCCGATGCCGTTCGTCCCCCACCGCTATCAACGCAAGCCAACAGGAGCCTGACGATGACCTTATATTTCACCGGCGAGCATGAATGGATCAAGGTCGAAGGCGATACCGCCACGGTCGGGATTTCAAATCACGCCCAGCATGCGCTCGGCGACATCGTGTTCGCGGAGGTTCCCGAGCAGGGCCGCGCCTTGAACAAGGGCGACGAAGCCGCCGTGGTGGAGTCGGTCAAGGCCGCGAGCGACGTCTTTGCCCCGGTGGCGGGCGAGGTGATCGAGGGCAATCCGGCGCTGGCCGACGACCCCGCGCTGATCAACCGCGATCCCGAAGGCGAAGGCTGGTTTTTCAAGATGATTTTGGCCGATGCGAGTGAACTCGAAGGATTGATGGACGAGCCGGCCTATCGCGAATGGGTCAAGACGCTTTGACCTGCGCACCGCGCTTACAAATTTGGCTCGCCAAAGACGGACGGGAAGCCACCGTTTGAGCGATTGCGCTGCCTTGACCTCGCAATGGGATGCGGCCGACTATGCGCGTGTTGGTGGATTCGTGCCCGCGCTCGGGCAGGCAGCGCTGGATCTGCTCGATCCCCAGCCGGGTGAGCATATCCTCGATGTCGGTTGCGGCGACGGCACGCTGACCGAGAAGATTGTCGACCGGGGTGCGTCCGTGGTCGGGATCGACAATAGCGCGTCGATGGTCGGCGCGGCCCGGAGCCGCGGGCTGGACGTCCGAATGATGGACGCCGCCGAGTTGAAATTTGCGGAGGCATTCGACGCCGCATTCAGCAATGCCACCCTGCACTGGGTGCTGGACAAGGAACGCGCCGCTCGCGCCATCTGGTTCGCGCTCAAGTTCCAGGGCCGGTTCGCCGGGGAATTCGGCGGGCTTGGCAATCTTGCCCAGCTGCGCGAGGCGCTGGACAACGAACTCGTCATCCGCGGCTACATCCCCCCGGTCGAGGCCGCCAACTGGTATCCCGCGGTCGAGGAATTTGCCGACGTTTACGAAACCGCGGGGTTCACCGCGATCGACGCGCGCCTGATCGAGCGGCCGACCGAGCTCGAACATGGCGTCGCGGGCTGGGTGATGGTGTTCCGCGCAGGGTGGATGGCCCGCGCCGGTGCGCCGGAGGATGAGCATCCCGCCATTGCCGCCGCGGTTGCTGCCGCACTCGACACCGACATAGCCGACTATGTCCGACTTCGCTTCATGATGAGGAAGCCGAAATAATGCGTTATTTGCCTCTTTCCGCCGCCGACCGTTCGGCCATGCTAGCAACGGTCGGCGCGGCCTCGATCGACGATCTGTTCGTCGATGTTCCGCCCGAAGCGCGGCTCGATGGGCCGATCCACGGCCTGCCGATGCACGCCTCGGAAATTGAGGTCGAACGCCAACTCGGCGCCCTCGCGCGCAAGAATATGGTGGCCGGCGACGTGCCCTTCTTCCTCGGCTGCGGCGCCTACCGGCATCATGTCCCGGCCTCCGTCGATCACCTCATCCAGCGGGGCGAATTCCTCACCGCCTACACGCCCTACCAGCCCGAGATCGCGCAAGGCACGCTGCAGGTCCTGTTCGAATTCCAGACCCAGGTCGCGCGGCTGCTCGGGTGCGAGGTTGCCAATGCCTCGATGTACGACGGATCGACCGCCTGCTGGGAGGCGATCGGCATGGCGCGGCGGATCACCCGGCGCAGCAAGGCGATCCTGTCCGACGGGCTCCACCCGCATTATGTCTCGGTCTGCAAGACGATGGCGCGCTTCACCGGTGACACGCTAAACACCGCAATCCCGACGCTCGATTCCGCGACCGATACCGATCGGCTGATTGCCGGCATCGACAAGGACACCAGCTGTGTCGTCGTCCAATATCCGGATATTCTGGGACGCATTTCCGATCTCCAGCCAATTGCCGATGCCGCCCATGCGGTGGGCGCGCTGCTCGTCGCGGTCGTGACCGAACCAGTCGCGCTTGGCCTGATCAAGGCACCCGGCGAGATGGGCGCGGATATCGTGGTCGGGGAGGGCCAGTCGATCGGGGTCGGGCTGCAGTTCGGCGGACCTTATGTGGGACTGTTCGCCACGCGCGAGAAATATGTCCGGCAGATGCCTGGGCGGCTGGCGGGCGAAACCGTCGATGCCGAGGGCAAGCGCGGTTTCGTGCTCACCCTGTCGACCCGCGAGCAGCATATCCGCCGCGAGAAGGCGACGAGTAATATCTGCACCAACAGCGGACTGTGCGCGCTGGCGTTCAGCGTCCACATGACCCTGCTTGGCGAGCGGGGGCTTCGGCAACTGGCGGCGATCAACCATGCCCGCGCGGTGGAAGTGGCCGGCCGGCTTGCCGCCATCCCCGGAGTGCAGCTGGTCAATGAAGCATATTTCAACGAATTTACGTTGAAGCTCCCGGTCGAAGCGCGCCCCGCAGTCCACGCGATGGTTGAAAAGAAGGTGCTTGGCGGGGTCTCGCTCGGGCGGCTTTATCCCGGCGTGGAAACCCTCGCCAACGGTGTGGTGATCGCCGTCACCGAGACCGTCACCGGTTCGGATATCGATGCGCTGGAAGCGGCGCTGAAGGAGGTCGTGCAATGACCGCGCTCAACCAGAGCGGCTGGAAGCCAAGCGCTCCGACCGCCGCGACCAGCGACGCCCCGACCACCACCGGCAACCGCGCCCTGATGCTCGAGGAGCCGTTGATCTTCGAGATCGGCCACAACGACAGCACCGGTGTCGATTTCGTGGACGGACCCACCCCGGCGAGCGCGCTGGGCAACTTGCTCCGGACTGCCCCGATCAACCTCCCGGGCCTCAGCGAGCCCGAAACGGTTCGTCACTACACCCGGCTCTCGCGCCAGAATTACGCAATCGATCTGGGCCTGTTCCCGCTCGGGTCGTGCACCATGAAGCACAACCCGCGGCTCAACGAGAAGATGGCCCGCTTGCCGGGCTTCGCCGACATCCATCCGCTCCAGCCGAAGGAGACCGTGGCGGGCGCAATCGAGCTGATCAACCAACTTGCCTTCTGGCTCATCGACCTGACCGGTATGTACGGCGTGGCAATGTCGCCGAAAGCCGGCGCGCACGGCGAACTGTGCGGCATCCTGTGCATCCGCGCCGCGCTCGAGGCACGCGGCGATGCGCGCTCCGTCGTGCTCGTGCCCGAAAGCGCGCATGGCACCAATCCCGCGACGGCGGCCTTCGCCGGCTACAAGGTCGAGGATATTCCGGCCACCGCCGAGGGCCGGGTCGATCTCGCCGCCCTGAAGGCCCGCCTTGGGCCGGACGTTGCCGCGGTGATGATCACCAATCCCAACACCTGCGGCCTGTTCGAGCCCGAGATGAAGGCGATCAGCGACGCGGTGCATGCCGCGGGCGGCTTCGTCTATTGCGACGGCGCCAACTTCAACGCCATCGTTGGTAAGGTTCGCCCGGGAGACCTTGGTATCGATGCGATGCACATCAACCTCCACAAGACCTTCTCGACGCCTCACGGCGGCGGTGGGCCGGGCTCGGGGCCGGTCGTCCTGTCCGAGGCGCTCGCCCGGTTCGGACCCTTGCCCTACACCGCGCGCTACGCCGACGGCTCGGTCCGCCTGATCGAGGAGGAAGACGCCGACTCGGAGATGCCTGACAGCTTCGGCCGGATGGTCGCCTTCCACGGCCAGATGGGCATGTTCACCCGCGCCTTGTCCTATATCCTCAGCCACGGTGCGGACGGTCTCCGCCAGGTCGCGGAAGACAGCGTCCTCAACGCCAATTATCTGCTTCGCAGCCTCGAGGACGTGCTCGACGCACCGTTCGCCTTCTCCGGCCCGTGCATGCATGAGGCGATTTTCTCGGACCGGGGGTTCGCCGAGGGCTTCTCGACGATCGATGTCGCCAAGGCACTGATCGACGAGGGTTTTCACCCGATGACGATGTACTTCCCGCTGGTCGTCCATGGCGCGATGCTGGTTGAACCGACCGAAACCGAGAGCAAGGCGGCGCTCGACCAGTTCATCGTCGCGTTGCGCTCGATTGCGGCCAGGGCGCGGGCAGGGGACGAGACGCTGAAGGCCGCGCCCGTGTTCGCACCGCGCCGCCGACTCGACGAGACGCTGGCCGCTCGAAAGCCCGTACTGACCTACCAGAATCCGGTGCCCGACGGCGCCGAGGCAGGAGAAGGAGCCGAGGTCGGAGGACGCTAAGACTATGAATTGGGACGCAATTTTCGGCTTTACCAATGCTGTCGCATTGCTCGGCTGGGTGATGCTCGCAGTGTGGCCTCGCACCCCGCGGACCCTCTCGCTCATCCTTTATCTAAGCGTTGGCCTGCTCTGCCTGACCTACTTGATCCTGTTCATCCTGCTGTTCGGTAACTTTGTCGATCCGGCGAGGGTCGCTGGGTCCGCCGCACCTGACCTGCTTGATTATTCGGTCGCCGGACTGCGGCCCTTGTTCATGAGCGACGCAGGAATCGTCATTGGCTGGACCCATTATCTCGCATTCGACCTGTTCGTGGGTCGCTGGATCGCGATCGATGCCGACTCCAAGGGGGTAAGGCAGGTCGCGCAACTGCCGTTCCTGTTCCTGACTCTGATGGCCGGTCCGCTCGGTCTCCTGGCGTGGTTGATGTTTCGACAGGCGTCGCAAGCTGGCCCCGAGCGTGCTTCGTGACCGACCGCTTTTACGAGGAAATCGGGTCGGACGCTGCTCGCCGTTCGGCCCCTGCCGTGGCGCGCAATTGTGAGCCGATCGGCGATGTCCTGGCCGAGTGGTTGCCAAGCCGGGGGCTAGTGCTCGAAATCGCCAGCGGCACTGGCGAACATGCCTTGGCTTTCGCGCGACGCTTCCCCCATTTCGATTGGCAACCGAGCGACCCCGATCCGCTCGCGCTCGCCTCGATCGAGGCGTGGCACCGCGGCGGACCCGCCAACCTTGCGCCGCCACTCAACCTCGACGCTTCATCGCCAGAGTGGCCCGTCGACCGGGCCGACGCGATCCTCTGCGTCAATATGGTGCACATCAGCCCGTGGACTAGCGCTCTTGGCCTGCTCGACGGGGCGGCGCGGTTGCTTGTCCCGGGGGCACCACTGATCCTCTATGGACCCTGGATCGTGGAAGGAGTCGACACCGCGCCGTCCAACCGGGTGTTCGACGCGGACCTCAAGCGCCGAGATCCGCGCTGGGGTCTGAGATCATTGACCGAGTTCCAGTCCGAAGCCAGTTCGCGAGGACTGGAATTGCATGAAGTTCGTGCAATGCCGGCAAACAATTTGATGCTGCTATTTCGCCGAGCCAATCCACTGGCGGCTTAGCTCGTAGCCGATCAGCACCCACGCCATTCCAAAGGCCCAACCTCCGATGACGTCGCTCGGCCAGTGAACGCCGAGCACTGGACGGGTTGCCCCGATCAGCAGGCTTGCCGCGGCAGCGGCGACGACGGCGGCAAGTCGGAATTTCATCGGCGCGACGATCAGCGCCAATGCCAGGAAGGTGATCATGGTATTGGCGGCGTGGCCGCTGGGGAAGGCGAGCGAGACCACCTCGACCGGATACGGACTGAGGTGCGGGCGCGGGCGATGAACGGCCAGCTTGAGCACTTCGACGGCAAGGCGCCCTAGGAGCACGATTGTGGCAAGCGAAATCGCCGGACGCCATCGTCGTTCGTAGGAAAGCCAGCCGACCGCAATCAAAAGAATTGTAATTAGGACGGGAGCACCGCCAACGTGGGTCAGGATCACGGCGCCATCGGTCAGGCCGCTGTGGATGGAGCGCTCGGCCGTAAACGACCGGATCACGGCGACGTCTCGAAAGTTGTCAGGCCCGCCAAGCACCCCCACCACCGCGAACAGCAGCAGGGCAGCAGTCACCAGCGCCCACAGTAGAAATCGATCACCCAGTCGCGACATTAAACGAAACCTTTACCCAATTCGCCTAACCCTTGCCCGATGGACGATAGTGGAGCCACCCAAAACCGGCGCGCGCGCCGATCGCATGTCTTGATGGCGGCGTCCATCGAGGCCAACGGAGTCACGACTGGCGTCAAGCTCAGGAACCTGTCGTCCGAAGGGGCCCTCGTCGAAGCGGAACATCTTCCGGCGGTCGGCCAAGCTGTTATGTTTCGCAAGAAGGAATTGAACCTTCCTGGCCGCGTGGCCTGGGTCTCGGCAGGGCGAGCGGGCATTGCCTTCGATGCAAAACTCGATCCCGACGCGGTGATGCGTCACGTGCCGCGCACGAAGCCACAGCCCAAGCTCGACTTCCGCCGCCCGCGACTCAGCGCAAGCTCCTTGACGGCCGGCGAGCGGCAGATCGCTCAAGACTGGATCTGGGGAGACCCGCTGCAAAATCGCAGCGACTGATTCAAAGCTACATCTCCTCGAAGCTCTATTAGTTTTCAGGCGGCGTGCAAATGTTCGCGGGTCGCTCGCAGCCAGGCGACCAATTCACCCAGCGGAAGCAGCCGATTGAAGGTCACGCCCAGAAAACCGTCTTCGCTCCACCGAAGGGAGCCCGGCTGGGGCTCGAGACCCGGCAGCGAGACGACCAGCTCAGCGCCCGCTTCAATCACGGCCGAACTCTGGAGCTTTACTCCACCCTGCGACACATCATGGACCTGCATCCGGTGGACCCTGCTGCCATCGCGCACCGTTGCAAGGCAATCGACTTCGATCCGGGCCATGCGCGGGCGCGGGCCATCCTGCGTATTGGACAGGATCTCAATCACATTCACGGGGGCTTGGAATTCCACGCCGACCGCATTGTCGCGGAGCCAGGTGACGGTGCACGCCACCGAATAACCGGTTTTCAATTCGATTGTCAGCGCGGTGCCTTCGGTGAGATCGCAATAGGGGCGGATCATCATCCCGCCTTCCGATATGTTCTTGATCAGGCACAATTCCCGGCGCCCATTTACGGTCATCGCGCCCACCCGGAACAGCGTCAGGTGGCGCTCCCCCTCACGGCGCTCCGCGGGCGCAGGGGGTTTGCGCGACAGCGAGTAGCTCGTCGTATCGATCGGAAGCCTGTCAACTGATCGTTCCATTCTCGTCGCCGCCCCGCGCAAATCTGGCCTCCGCAATCCACGGACGATAGGTGATAATGTTCAAGCGGTTACCAGAGTCTTGCCGGTTGCTGCATTGCGGTTGAAAAATGAGCGGCGGTCAGCGGATCGGGCGCTTGTTCAGCTTTCGCGCAAGCGTGCGGCGGTGCATCCCGAGCCTTCGGGCTGTTTCGGAAATATTGAAGCCGGTGTCGGCGAGTGCCTCGTTGATATGCTCCCACTCAACGGTCTTGATGGAGCTGGAGCGCGTGCTGATCGGCATTGCGGCATCACCTTCCTCGCGATGGAAGGCGGCCTCGATATCGTCGGTATTGCACGGCTTCGCGAGATAATGAGAGGCGCCCAGCTTAATCGCTTCGACGGCGGTCGAAATGCTCGCATAGCCCGTCAGAACCACGATGCGCGTCGTGGCATCATGCTCGTGCAAGGTGCGGATGCAGGGCAAACCCGAACTGTTGCGCAATTTCAAATCCACGACCGCATAATCGGGGCGTACGGTTTCAAGGAGCTGATCAAGTTCGGCCGGCCCATGGACGACGTGGACTTGATAGTCCCTTCGCTCGAATGATCGGGCCAGGGTCCGGGCAAACGCTTCGTCGTCCTCGACGATGATCAGGGTCTTGCCGGGCATTACTGGCTCCCTCCGGAGGCCAGCGGCAGCGACAGCGTCAGCACCGCACCGCCTCCCGCACGATTGGCGGCCTCCAGCATCCCGCCGAGTTGACGGGCTACATTTCCTGCCAAGAACAGGCCCAGGCCATGGCCCGGCCCCTTGGTCGACTGATTGAGCTGTCCGACATGCCGTAGCTGGTCATCAGTGAATCCCGGACCACGATCGAGGACGGCGATGATGACCTGGTCGCCCTTGATCCTGCCTTCGACGCTCACGGGTCCCTCCGATGCTTCGACCGCATTTTCCAAGAGGCTCCAGATTGCCTGTCGCAATGCGGGCTCGGCGGGTATCCGCGCCTCTCCCAACGACGCGATGGAGAACTCGACACTCGCCCATCGATGCTGATCGTTCCAGGCTTCGACAAGTTCCTCGACGAAGGTCCTCGCGTGCACCGACTCCATCGCTTCGCCGCGGGTTTGGCCGGCCGAGCGGAGAATGTTGGAGACGATGCCCTTGCACCGTTCAATCTCCGCTTTTGCCTCCTCCAGCTCCTGGCTTACTGTCGGATCGCCACGAAAAGCCGGTAGCCGCTGCCAGTCTGCAACCAGCACCGACAATGAGGATAAGGGCGTGCCCAATTCGTGGGCCGCCCCGCTGGCGAACAGCCCCATGCGAACGATGCCCTCCTCCTCGGCGGCGCGCTGCCCAAGTTCGGCGACATATTGGTCTCGCGCGCGAAGGTTGCGACTGATGCGCGCGATGAACATCACCAGCAGCACGGCGACCATTGCGAACGAGAGCCAATGCCCGATCAGCATCAGGTCGGCGGATGCTGGGCCGAGGCGTTGCGGCAGTACAAGCGGGAGAGACTGCAGGCTAAGCAATGCATAGAAGCCGCAAGCCGCCACGGTCATCAGTCCGGCAACAATCGGTGGCAGGAGGATGGCGCCGAGAACAACCTGCAGCAGATAGAGCGAAATGAACGGATTTTCCGACCCGCCACTGAGATAGAGCTGGCAAGTCAGCGCCATCATGTCGAGCAACAAGGACAGCGAGAGTTCGCCCCGAACGATCACCCGCTTGAGGGTCAGCGCGAAAAGGATGTTCGCGGCTACCAGCAAACCAACCACGCCGAGCATTGCCGTCAGCGGGAGTGGCACTCCGAGAGTATAATGAGCGACTAGAATTGCCAGAAGCTGCCCGGCCACGGCGATCCAGCGAAGCTGGATGAGCTGTCGCATGTTTTCCGCCGTTGCGTCGGTCGGGGTGTGGCCGGAAACCGCGAGGGCAGGCCTTCGGGTCAATGCAAGAAGAGGGGCCTCCATCAGCCTGGATCCTGCCTGCCTTTGCGAATGAGAACCAGCCCGATCAGCGACAAGGCGGCCAGCCCGAACCACGTCACCGCATAGATCAGGTGCGTGTTGCGGAACTGAACCACGGTCATTCCACCAATCGGCAGCCCGCCTGGATTAGGCATACCGCCAGCATCGATAAAGTAAGGTGCAACATTTTCGATCTGCCGCGCCCTGGCAATGGCGGCGACGTCGCGAGAATACCAAAGATTCTCATTGGGGCGGTTGGGGCGGAGAAAACGTCCGTCGGGTTCGGATAACCGAAGCAATCCCTCGACCCGTGCGGCTCCGACGATCTGTCCCTCGCGGCGCGTGCTTGGTGCGGCCTTCTCACGTGGCAGGAAACCGCGATTAACGAATATGATGCCGGCTTCGGTTTGCAAGGGCGTCACGACCCACCAGCCGGGTCCGCGTTCGGTCAGCGCATCGACCAGTGTTTCCTTGTCATGAAGAAACCTCCCGGTAGTCGCCACATGGCGATACTCTACCGAATTGGGAGCAAGCGATGCCCACGATCGGGCGTCGGGCGGTGCAACTGGGCCGGCGTGAATGCGCTCGTCGACCCGCGCGATCAGGTCGAGTTTCCAGCTTCGCCGCTCGAGCTGCCAGATGCCGAGCCCGGTAAACAGGATGAGCCCAAGCACACACAAGGCGGGCAGCAGGAGCCGCTTCGCCTTGCCGGGCGTCACGGCGAGGAGCTCGCCTGTCCCGACATGATGCCGGGCATCATGTTCGTGTTGAGATGGTACATGATCCACAACGAGCCCGCGATCGTGATGATCAGGATCACCCCGGTGAACAGATAGGCGATCATCGTCCAGCCGCCCTCGGCCTGCGTGTTGACGTGGAGGAAGCAGGTGGTGTGGACGAGTATCTGAAGCACCGCGAACAACACCACGGCCGCCGCAGTCCAGCCTGGGTTGGCGAGGACATTGCCCATCACCAGCCAGAAGGGAATCGCCGTCAGAACGGCCGACAGGGCGAAGCCGATCAGGTAGCTTTGTTTCGAGCCGTGCCCCTCCATTTGGTTGTGGGGCGGGGCATTGTCGGCATGGATGTCGGGCGAACTCATCGCAGCATTCCCAGCAGATAGACAAAGGTGAAGACGCCAATCCAGACGACGTCCAGGAAGTGCCAGAACATGCTCAGGCACAGCAATCGGCGGCGGTTATCCGGGATCAGGCCGCGCCTTTGCACCTGGACGAGCATGACCCCGATCCAGAGGATTCCGAAGGTCACGTGAAGCCCGTGCGTCCCGACCAAAGTGAAGAAGGCCGACAGGAACCCGCTACGCTGGGGCGTTGCTCCCTCCGCGATCAGCACGCTGAACTCGTATAGCTCGATCCCGACGAAGGTCGCCCCGAGCAAGGCGGTCACGGCCAGCCACGCCTGGGTTCGCTTCACCGCGCCGCGATCCATCGCCAGCATGGCGAAGCCATACGTGATCGACGACACCAGCAGGATCGCGGTGTTGAGCGCGACCAGCGGCAGCTCGAAAATCTCTCGCGGGGTAGGGCCGCCGGCGTAGCTTGTGCCGAGCACGCCATATGTGGCGAAGATTGCCGCAAACAGCAGCGCGTCGCTCATCAAGTAAATCCAGAAGCCGAGCAGCGTAGCACCGCCGGCTCCCGCCGAATGTTCTTCCTCCAGATGGTAGAAAATCGGTGCCTCGGACGCAGGGCCGGCCATGACTTTCGTTGCCATCGCTCAGGCCTCCGCCGTCAGAAGGCGCAAGCGTTCGGTTTCGTCTCGCTTCACCTGGTCGACGTCGACATAATAATCGCGGTCGTAATTGAAGCTGTGGCCGATCGCGACCACGAACAGGCCGAATAGCGCCACGGCGGCAAGCCACCAGATATACCAGATCATTGCGAAACCCATGACCGCGGCGAGCGCCGACAGGATGACCCCGGTGCCGGTATTTCTTGGCATGTGGATCGGGCGGTACCCGTCCGCCGGCCGCTGATGCCCGCGCTTCTTCATGTCATACCAGGCATCGAGATCGTGGACGACTGGCGTGAACGCGAAATTGTAGGCCGGGGGCGGCGACGAGGTCGACCATTCGAGGGTGCGGCCGTCCCACGGATCACCCGTGGTATCGCGCAGCTTCTCCCGGTTCTTGATGCTGACGGCGATCTGGATCACGAAGGCCAAGATGCCGACGAGAATGATCAACGCACCGATGCCGGCGATGATGAACCATAGCTGCAGGCTTGGATCATCGAAATGGCGCACTCGCCGCGTCGTACCCATCAGGCCGACGATGTAAATCGGCGTCCAGGCTACCCAATAGCCAATGACCCAGCCCCAGAAGCTGACCTTGCCCCAGAACGGGTCGAGCTTGAAGCCGAACGCCTTGGGAAACCAGTAGGTCATTCCGGCGAACAGGCCGAACACCACACCTCCGATGATCACGTTGTGGAAATGCGCCACCAGGAACAGCGAATTGTGAAGCACGAAGTCCGCTGGCGGGACCGCGAGCAGCACCCCGGTCATGCCGCCGACGACAAAGGTGATCATGAACGCAACGACCCACATCATCGGCAGCTCGAAGCGAATTTCGCCGCGGTACATCGTGAATAGCCAGTTGAAGATCTTTGCCCCCGTCGGGATCGCGATGACCATCGTGGCGATGCCGAAGAAGCTGTTGACGCTCGCGCCAGATCCCATGGTGAAGAAGTGGTGCAGCCAGACGAGATAGCTGAGGATCGTGATGACAACGGTCGCGTAAACCATCGACGCATAGCCAAACAGCCGCTTCCCCGAGAAGGTCGAGGTGATCTCCGAATAGATGCCGAACACCGGCAAGACCAGCACGTAGACCTCCGGATGACCCCAGATCCACACCAGGTTCCAGTACATCATCGGGTTCCCACCAAGGTCGTTGGTGAAGAAATTGGTCCCGACGTAACGGTCAAGCATAAGCAGGGCGAAAGCGCCCGTGAGTGCCGGGAAGATCGCCACGGCGAGGACCTGGCTGCACAAGGCGGTCCAGGTGAACACCGGCATCTTCATCATGGTCATGCCGGGCGCGCGCATCTTGATGACGGTCGTCACCATGTTGATGGCCGACAGGGTTGTCCCGACCCCGGCTATCTGCAGCGCCCATAGATAATAATCGGGGCCGGTCCCCGGACTGTTCTGCAAATTGGCGACGGGGACGTAGTTGAGCCACCCCGCGGTCGAGAACTCGCCGACGAACAGCGAGACCATGACCAGCCCCGCCCCAGCCGCTGTCAGCCAGAAGCTGAGGCTATTGAGATAAGGGAAGGCGACGTCGCGCGCGCCGATCTGCAGCGGCATGACGAAGTTGATCACGCCCGAAATGAGCGGGATGGCGACGAAGAAGATCATGATCGTCCCGTGCGCGGTGAAGACCTGATCGTAATGATGGGCGTTGAGATATCCCTCGTTCCCACCGAACGCCATCGCCTGCTGAAGGCGCATCATCAACGCATCGGCGAAGCCCCGAAGAAGCATGACGATGCCAAGGATCATGTACATGATCCCGATCTTCTTGTGATCGACGGTGGTGAACCACTCGGTCCACAGCCAGCCCCACAGCCGGTACTTCGTGACAGCACCAACGATGCCAAGGCCCAGCAGCGCGACCACTGCGAAGGTCACCATCAGGATCGGCTCGTGAATCGGGAAGCTTTCCCAGGTCAGTCGACCGAAGATGATCTTGGAAAGCGGCTGGTCGAACACTTGGATGGTCTCCGGGCGATCAGGCGGTGGCGTCGCGGCGCGAACTGGGCGCCGGACGTGGTTGAATAGACGTCATGTTGCGGTTCTCGGGCGCGCCGGGCTTGGTCGATCCGGATGCCTTGTTCGGATCGGTCGGCTTGGTGACGTTCGGCCCCGAGCCTTTCTCGCTCGGCGACTTGAAGATCGCTCCCTCGGGCTTGCCGTGCTGCGGCATCGAATTTCGTCCGGGCGGCATGCCGGCCCCGGGACGAACCTCACCCGGATGACCGCCGCCGCGCTGATCATGCCCCATGATCTGCGACATGCACGGCGTCCCCGGCTCCACGCACCGTTCCAGGATTCGCTGGAACAGGTCGGACGGCACCCCCGCGAAGTGAATGGCCGGCACCTTCTCGCTCGGCTTTTCAAGACGACGGTAGGTGTCGAGATCGAGCGACCGGCCTGAGCCGCGTGCTTTTGCGACCCAGTTGGCGAAACCGGCATCATCGACGCCGTGCAGGCGGAACTTCATGTCGCTGAAGCCGGCCCCGCTGTAATTTGCAGAGAATCCGGCGAAGTTGCCCTTGCGGTTGAGCACCGCGTGGAGCTGGCTCTGCATCCCGGGCATCGCGTAGATCATCCCCGCCATGGTCGGCGCGTAGAAGGTGTTCATCATGTTGGTCGACGTAATGTCGAATCGCACCTGGCGATTGATCGGCAGCACCAGTTCATTGACCGTCGCAATGCCTAGCTCAGGGTAGATGAACAGCCACTTCCAATCCATCGACACGACCTGGACGCGCAGGATGTCGCTCTGTGGTGCCTTGGCTTCCTGTCCGGCCGCGATACGGTCGAGCGGACGGAACGGGTCGAGCAGATGCGTGCTGGACCAGGTCAGCGCGCCCAGGGCAATGATGATCAGCAATGGCGCCGACCAGATTACCAGTTCGAGCGATGTCGAATGGTCGAAATCCGGATCGTAGGTTGCCCCATTTCCCTTGCGGTACCGCCAGGCGAACACCACGATCAGGATCAGGACCGGGACGATGATCAAAAGCATCAGGCCGGTCGAAATGTAGATGATGTCGCGCTGCTGCCGGGCGACGTCGCCGGCCGGGTTCAGCACTTCCCCGCTGCACGCCGCGCACAGCAGCAGCAATGGCAGAAGCGCCAAAGATTTCAGCCGGGCTGTTGCGCGCCGGGCCGGCAGGGAGAGGTATTGCTGCAGCATTAAGCCTCCCCTACCAATCGGTGACCCTGTCCAACATTGGACATTTTGTCCAATGCCAATTCGACGCCGGGTGAGCCAAGGGATGGGGGCAGCCTTGCGCCATTGCCAAGGCGGGACGAAGATGTCCCATGGAAAAGAGGCCACAATGACGGTCACCGCTTCGGCATCAAAGTCGACCGCGCTCGAGCGCGATGCGCAGCAGATCAGCGCGCACGACGAAACGATCGAGCCGGGCGACATCGCGATCGGCGTCATTATCGGCCGCACGAGCGAGTTCTTCGACTTCTTCGTCTACGCGATCGCGTCGGTGCTGGTGTTCCCCTCGCTGGTGTTTCCGTTCGTCAATCCGATGACCGGGACGCTCTACTCCTTCGCATTGTTCTCGCTTGCCTTTGTCGGCCGGCCGATCGGCACGTTGATCTTCACCTTCCTCGACCAGAAGCATGGTCGAGGCGTGAAGCTGACCATTGCCTTGTTCCTGCTCGGCGGCTCGACCATGGCGATTGCCATCCTGCCCGGATACGAACGGGTCGGTGCCATCAGCATCTGGCTGCTTGGCTTCTTCCGTCTTTGCCAGGGAATCGCACTGGGCGGAGCGTGGGACGGGCTCCCATCCCTGCTTTCGCTCAACGCGCCGCGCGCCCGGCGCGGCTGGTATGCGATGATCCCGCAACTGGGGGCACCGCTGGGCCTAATCGTTGCAAGCGCCTTGTTCGCTTACTTCCTCGCGCTCCTGCAGCCGCAGGATTTCCTGACGTGGGGCTGGCGCTATCCCTTCTTCGTTGCGCTCGCCATCAACGTGGTGGCGCTGTTCGCTCGACTGCGGCTGGTCGCCACCCCCGAGTTCAAGCGTTTGTTCGAAAGCCGGGAGCTGCAACCGTCGCCGCCGTTCGAAACCCTCCGCATGGAGTGGCGAACGATCCTGCTCGGAGCCTTCGCGCCGCTTGCAAGCTTCGCGCTATTTCACCTCGTTGCAATTTTCCCGTTGTCCTGGGTCAAGCTCACCACCGACGAAAGCCTCGTGCGGTTCCTTCTCCTGGAAGCGATTGGGGCTGTCGTCTGTGTGCTGGCGATGCTGGCGTCAGGACTGATCGCCGATCGAGTCGGCCGCCGTGCGGTGCTTGGTGTGTCCGCGGTGCTGATCGGGGCCTACAGCGGCTTCGCGCCGCAACTGCTCGGTGCCGGCCAGCTTGGCGAAGCTGTCTACATGATCAGCGGCTTCGTCCTCCTTGGCCTTGCATTCGGCCAATCCTCGGGCGTGGTGAACAGCAGCTTCAAACCGACCTACCGTTACACCGGCGCGGCGATCGTCGCGAACTCGGCCTGGTTCATCGGTGCCGGATTCGCCCCGTTGGTCGCCTTGTTTCTCGCCAGCCGCTTCGGACTTTGGTCGGTCGGCCTCTATCTTCTGTCGGGAGTGTTGTGCACATTGGGCGCGCTGGCGATCAACAAGGAATGGGCAAAGCCGGCAGCCTAATCCGGAAGGCATCCATTGCGCGAACCCCCACCCGGAAAATGGTGAGCCCTGCTGGGTTCGAACCAGCGACCTACTGATTAAAAGTCAGTTGCTCTACCGACTGAGCTAAGGGCCCACATGGGGTGGCGCGCCGCAGCGCTTAGCCAAGCGCGCGCCGCCGGGCAAGGCGCGTGGCGAGATGACGGGGGGTAATGGATCCAATGAGCCGCCAGTCCGGGGCGATTGCCGCCAAGGGGCCGACCGCGAACGGGCGCGAGGCAAGGCGCGGGTGGGGGACGGTCAACGATCGTGATCGCACCCGGCCGCCGCTCCACGCAAGAACGTCGAGATCGAGCACGCGCGCGGCCCAGCGACGGCCTGGCCGACGCCCGAAGTCGCGTTCGATGGCCTTGAGCTGAGCCAGCATCGCATGCGGTTCATCGCCACTTTCCAGCAGCACCACCGCATTGGCGAAATCGCGCCCGGCATTTCCTTGCGCGGGATTGAGCAGGATAGGCGATGCGTCGAACAGACCGAACGCCTCGTCGAGCCTGGCAATTGCTGCCGCGACTACACCTGCCGGGCGCCCGTAGCGGCCGTGGGGGCGGTTCGAGCCGAGCGCGATCGCGTAGAGGTGCGTTGCCTTGGTCAAGCCGCCTCGCCTAGGTCAGGGCGATGCCGATAG
>CAAAJI010000841.1:0-11414 GCA_900642245.1 Fragilaria radians | reverse complement strand
AACGTCAGGATCAAGATATCCACCTCTGAAGAATTTATTATACGGTGAATACAACGTTACAGGTGATGTATCATTTATATTAGACTTTGCAATTATAGGCTTCCCGAAATGTGGCACATCAACCATGATGGAATATTTGGATCAGAGTCCTTATACGAAAGTCGCTCAAAAAGAGCGATGTGATCTGGGTTATGGTCGACAGGCGAAATTGGTTCGTGATCTATATGCTGAACTTCCGGAGGGAGAATACCAACGAGGTTTCAAATGTCCAAGGGATCTAGAGAACGAATTTGCGATGCATGCCTATACTAGGTATTTCCCAACTGTGAATTTCCTAGTCGGACTTCGTCATCCGGTCTTGTGGTTTGAAAGTTTTTATAACTTTCGGGTTTACAACAACAATCCCATGCCACCGGCAGATCAACTGGTGGGAAGTTGCACTAAATACTCTCGGCATGTATGTACACATAGGGCTCGATTCCATCAATTTTTGGCAAATCTGGGAAAGACTTCACTGAGTCCCGAGGAGTTGAAATATTTCAAACAAGAAGGAAACGAACTTAGATTGACTCCTGTCAAGGGTAAAATTTTCTTGTATCATGTAGAGCAGTTGAGAGATGATGAACCTCAAATGCGACAGCTAGCCATGAGAAGCGATTTATCCTCCTTTCTCGGAATCCCTGAAGTCTTACCACCAATCAAAATCTGGAGGAAGCCCGGGAAAAACTTGACACAGGAACAACGTGAAAGTGCGGATCAACGGAGGCTGGACATTTGTCACAGCAACCACACTCACATTCGCGAATATTTGATGGAGCAATCCACCATGACAGCGGAATGGATATTGAAATATTTTTTGAAATCTAGTGACGTGTATGTTTCATCCCCAGATCGATTTCGAGAACTTCTTCAGGCATGGGAGGTCGACCCATGTAAAAGTCGAGTGAAAGTATAAATTCACAATTAAAGCCAAAGAATTACCACCGTTACATTATCGTATGTCCCTCGTCGTAGCGCTTCCGCAATCAGCATTTCCGCCATTTGACTACGCATGAGCATCCTAAGTTTTTCATCGCCAGAATCAACTTCTTGAAGCTTCATCTCCACAAAATCGACTACTTCTTGTTCTGTAAGAACGTCCCATAATCCATCGGTTGCTAATAGGATAAATCGAGCATTTTCGTCAAGCGAAATTACTGTGAAATCTGGATCGGAACATACCGCAGGACGCTCGGCACGATCTCCAATAGCCCGTGATAGCGCTAGGTTTCCATTAACTCGGTAGACTCCAGCTTCCGCTATAGGTCTACCGACGCTATCTACCATCCCTGACCAGACTACCTTACCACCGCAGGCGCGGATCCTTGCCAACTCTTCTGGTGTATCGGGTTTGTGATCACGAGTTAAAACCACAGCTGTAGAATTGACGTTCAATATTGCTCTTGAATCTCCAACGTTTGCCACAACCAATGTACGGTGACTTTCTGGATGATCCAATGCGCCTCCTACAATCCAAGCTACGACAGCTGTGGCCCCCTGAAAACTCCAATGACTCACTCGAATAACATCAGTATCCACTTTACGTAATGCGGAGGACAAGGCGCTCTGATGACATTCGACTTCAGATGATGAACTCTTCGATATTTGAAATTCACCATCTTCTTCTTGATTTCTACCCTCCTTAGCATCTTCGTAATTGGTTTTTTCATGTGAAAGAGGATTCAACATTTGAAGTGATCTCAATGCCTGGGCATATAAATTTTGACGTAAGTATCGACTTACAGCCGGTCCACCATGTCCGTCAAAGACAGCTCCAAATGTACCATCGGCATTTACAAAATATTCATCTTCCATATACGATCGACCACCCTGGACAGCACAAGTGGAGGTAGTCAATGACGACAGTGGTGCGACAGAATGGAACAGTGATTTTCGGTTCCTCCATCGCGACTGTTGGAGAGTTTGATTACGAAATGTCGTTAATCTAGTCCATGCTTGATTGGATAACCTTGAATTGGAGCCTGAGCTTCGACCTTGAACAAGAGCAATCGATCGAAAGGCAATCATTATGAAGAAGGTGCAATTGGGTAAAGGTCGATACATTATTTTTACGTTGACCTCATTATGAAATAGGGCAATTACTTGTAAAAATCAAGTACTGTGATATATGTTAATCGCCAAATCATTGACCTAACTATTGGATCAAGATGAAAAAATTGTTTTTCTCTTGATATTAATAATAGGAAAAGGATGTTAAATCCTTTGGACTTCAAAATAATAATGATCAAACACTCCTTGGGCAATGTTATATCTAATGCATGTGATTGACTGTATTGGAATGGATATACATCCAAGATCAGATAAGACCGTCTGTTTCTCTAATGAAAGAAACCTTCACTCAACTTTCCTATGGGTATTGCAGTGCTGCCCAGGGGAAATCGGTAATACCGATTCAAACTAAAAGAAGAGTTGAATAAGCTTTGAATGCATAAAATCAACTTTGCTATTGTAATAATAATAAAGTGATTAGTGATCAGAGTTTGATCCATATTTTCTGAAAGATTTTGATATTTGACTTGATTCAAGGAACTACAGATACACTCTAGATTTTGAGACATCATTTATCTGTTTAGGTGCAATAGCTTATTTCCGCAAACTTGCAGATCATCTTCCCCATCAAATGTAGGTTTACTTTCTGATGGCAAAAAGTATCCAAGTGGGATAAGTACGTTAACAAACTTGTGCATGATGATGAATTGCTGTTAACCTTATGTTAAGGAAAGGATACCTAAATGAAGGACTCCTGTGTTGCTACAGCATTTCTATCTTTCATCAGAATATTGCCTGTTTTAAGACGACAGCTTGATTGTTTGAATCACTCATATTTTCTGATTTTTCCCAGGTGGTCTTGTCAAAGGATCAAGTCATATGTGCTAAATGACTCAGATCGTTCACATGAACGATGTTTAAAGAAAAGCAGCCCATGTTTTCTGTCATCAGTCTGTGAAATATTGTTTCATCTCAAGAATAGAGTAATTCCACAAACTGAAACAGTGAAAATGAAGTCTATCATTTTCCATCGCCAGCCTTGAAAAACCTTACTACACATTCAAGGTATCTTTGTTTGATGATATGCTGTTTGTCTTTGTATACACATCCTAAGTGCGCTTAAGTAGGTGCTCCATGCTGAATGTAGTATAGAAACAATGCAAAATAAAGAATTTAGACTATTCTTGTGTAGAACTTTTCTTGAAAAGATGTTTGACATTTTGTTTAGGAGCTATTCAATCTTGTGCCTGCACCTGAAGAGAATGGAGCAACTGTTCAACTCTCAATAAGGACAAGTTGGTATTGGAACTTCAACTTCCAAGATATTGAAGAGTGGACATCTGATCTTGTTTAGATCATAGTAATGACCGTCTATATTTATTGGTCTTGGAAGGTATTGTATAACTTTGAGTTAATTTTGTTAAGAAAATGCCTAACGCTATAGGCTGTAAGTAATACAGTCTAGCAATACTACAATAGGTTACTAGACTAAGAGATGTGTGAGTGTACCAACACTGGAGACGTCCAAGTTATTGCTTGTGCATAGTATATAATACTAGAATTATTATTCTATCATCTAAATCTAGAATAGGTTTCATAGTTAACTATTCTTTCTATACCCTCCACAAATTCAATGAGTCTTATATAAATTTAGAGATGCCTAATATTGCTTGTAAATGAGAAGGTCATTTAATATCTTTCAGGAACGTCGTATCAATACGGGAGGAATAACTACAGATTCCCAAGTAACAAAGGGGAATCTAATAAGATTCAAGATTGATGAATCTAAGCCGTGAATCTAAGCCGTGAATCTAAGCCGTGAACGTGAATCTAAGATCACATATGCCTAGAGGCAAAGTGTTGAATCTAACACGTAAGTGAGACTACGTGGTCAATGGAAAGTTTATAAGAGATGTAATGTAAAGGTAACTGTATTAAAAAAAGTAATTTACGATTTGTGTAAACTCTTAGAGCAGCTTAGAGCTACGTATTAATTGTACTTTACATTTACAAAGCAATATTTAGTCATCAATTGTTGATGATTCACTGTCATCCAAATTTGTTGAAGGACGGTAAACTTGTAATTGTGGGACTAGACATGTAAACACAAGAATATCTTAATTCTATTACCATCTATTTGTACTAACAATAATGGAGGTCTCCACTACGTCACACGAATACATCTCTGAGTCTATTAATTAATTTTTGACTGGATATTGCTTATAACCTATATTGTTAGGTATTATCATCTTAATTCATATGTCAATGTATGTCAGTGGGTACCCAACAACCATGTACACGGCTCCATAATGCATTCGTTTACTTTGGAACTTATCCGTGGTCACGATCACACCCATGTCACTGAATATCAGCAGTTTGTTGATGTTAGGATCCTTCTTTTCAAACATAGGACCTTCTTTTCCTCGGCATTCAATTTCTTCTTACAATCAGGTTTAGGAATGCACACTCTGTCCAAATTCCAAGTTTGATTTGTTGTGAATACCCGCTCTATTTATCATAGCTCTATCTTGACAGATTACCCCCTAATTCAGTGTCCAAAGGCAGAAAATTGGTTCATGGCATTAGGGAAATGTTCAAAACGATACAGACGCACCTTGGAAATTTTTTGTCTTTGTTTCAAAACAACATTTTTAACATAATGTTCGATTAATTTGGACTGACATCATTTACATGTAAATCCTGTTTTTTTTTGTAGCCATTGGTTTAGGATACAAATACAATTATATGTATACTTCGAGAAGCAATGTGTCTTCAAGAAAAATGGGATAATGAATGATACTCAATGTCTTTTTGAATTATTATCTTCGGGGGAAATATCGCATTCTTTAGTTTTCCTCTATTCCGAGTCATATTTGGAAGCAATTTCTGTGAAAATGTCATTTTCTTATGAGTTTCAGTATCTCATAATAGTCCGAGTCATAGAGACATAGGCAGATATCAACTTGATTTACGTCCACCACTCGAACACGAATGACACATCGAAGTGTTCTTCAAGTGCGTCATCCAAAGCTAATTGAAGCTTGTTCTTCATGAATTAAATAGATATCTTAATGAATTTATTTAGGGATACTTCTTTAGACGTTCTTGACGTCAGAGATTGTTCTTTCATCGAATGGACTTTCTCATCCTAACTTAGTTGATGTGTGGGGGAAACCTCACAAAAACAAAATCTCAGTCAAATATGACGTTGAAGCGTAGCTCATATCCTTGCAACAAACTTGATGCCTTGAAATCTAGGTCTACAAAGAATCATTCTTTTCATACAAAATTTCGCTCCTCAGGTTTTCTTCTTGGAAAAGAATTGCTTTTGAAATTACGATTCGAATTGATGAAAGGGAATAAAACTGGGGAGGATTCAAGTGATTGTTACTCCTGACCTCGATGCTATGCGACATCTTTAACGAATCGCAAGTAGCGACGATATTCACGATGTATTATTCTTGCTCCCAAGTGCGAACAAAATTCCTTAAATCTTCAAATTCCATGAAGATATAGTTCCTGAAAAACTGGAAATTGCTTCGCGAGGAGCAGACTTACTTGGCTCTCAGCAATTATATGATTGAATTTGTCCCTAGGTAGAAACTTTAACCATTCATTAGAATATCAGCACTGGCGAGATTGAATCCTCTTTAGTTCATGTTGCGGCAATGTTATGTAAACAACTCATGTCATAGTGGGACAAACGAAATCACTCTGCTCCCAAATTAATGCGCATTGTATGCCATTGTAGGTAGACTTTATTCTTCACAATAATAATACAGTTTATTCTCAAATACATATTCATGCGGATCTGGAACAATGTGCCTCTTTATTCACATCACAAAACTCAGTTTCATGCTTTGGCAAAGTCTCCTAAAATGAAAATAATAAATCTCAAGCGATCTTTTTCGGAACATGCAAACTCATTACTTTATGCCTTGGGGAAAAAATTGCTCCAATAAGCCTTTCAACTTTAAGGTAAAGCTCATGAGTTCACAGCCTAGCGATCTGAAATTGAGATGTAAATCATTAACATTGATTATTTCACAATCCTATTTTCGTCATATTTATCTGAGTCAAATTTTGATTAAAATCAATCTAGATTTTCATTATTTTTTACAGCTATGGCAACAGAAACATAACCAATTCATACTTCTGATGCTTAGACATTGCGTATCAAGATTCTTTATGGAATGCATAGTGAAATTTCTATGTTGGTATAGCTGTTATTACCGGTTCATAGACAAAATGGCTGATCCATATGTCATTCCAGTATTTAGGTAATGCTTAAAAGTAGGAAAATTTCAACAAGTTCTGTACGAAATTATCTAAGAAATTTCAAAATTAATGGCTTTCTTCATTAGGGCTAGGGGGAGAGGTGTCATGTCATATTCTGAAAATTTACGAATCAAAATCAAAGATAAGACATTTGTATTAGATCATAGCCAAACTTCTTCGTATTTGAATGCACTTACTTTTATGCATGTCGCTACTGATAGAAACATCCAGATATAGTCTAAGTAGTCACATAAGCAAGAAAACTTTGTCACACACGTAGTACAAAACGTTGAAGTCAAATCATAAAACAAACATCTTCCAATAGTAGTGCTATAACTTGCAAATTCTACGGCAATAAAACGCTATAGCTGGCAACATTACAACCAGAGCGGTACTGAACCAGGGAAAAACTGAGTTCAAACTGGTAATTGATATCTGCGATTTTTCGCAGGTTACCTAACTGGTATCTCCGACTTTTTGCAGGTGACCTGGTGACTGGTAACTGGTTTCTCCAGCATTTTGCAGGTGACATGGTTTTTGTTTCCAGTTTTTAGACGTTTTGCCAGTTACAAAACCGGTAAAAAAACTGGAAGAAACTGGAAATTAGCATCTAATCCAAATATTTTTTCTTTAGGCAAACTGTTCATTAATCTGAAGCCAAATCAATCTTGGGATTACTAACTTTGACATACTTCTCTTTACATCCCCTATTTTCCTTATCTTTGTTGACTTAGTCTTCAGTCTCATTGTTTGAGTCCAAAATTGTTCAACCTAGTCTATGAGGTCATCATTTAGACTGTCTAAGTTCCCATCAGAGAGTTCAACACTTTTTCATGTAAAAAGGCATCCATATTCTGGTTAATGAAGAGAAGATCCGATAGCATTTCAATGGATACACTTGCTCTACGGGCTCGACCAATTACACCCCTAGAGAAAACTTGCGCTCATTTCGGATTTGTGTAGGTGGAATTAAAAATATATAAGTAGCCATTCCATTAATCTTGGGCACCTCGTATTTCACGCTCTCGTACCATGAAAGAACATCCACATCCTATTTTACATCTTGACATGAGTACAATGCATGAAACATATTTTGCTCCTCATTTGCTGCTGACTTTACATTTTCCAACTGAGTGCCTTGGGGATCAGAAGTTGTTGCATCTCCATATAAGTCCTTTATAGCATCAGATGAGAAGCTTTCTTCATGGAGCAACTCTTGAAATATTTTCTCAATAGATGGACTGTCGTTGGAACAACTATATTGCAAGTAAACATAAATGGAGTCAACTATAGCATCTGATATTAACCAATTTGATCAATTTGTTTGATTCACGGTGATACTATCAACAACGTCTTTCATTGTTTCAACCAAACATCTGGCTACTTCCCAATCTTCTTTGGATGGTAATCTCTTGCGCAATTCAGGACAAATGACTTCCTTCCGTCCATATAAATAGTTGATTGTTGCTTGATTTGAAGCGAGGCAACGAAATGCATATATTCAATTTGCAAATCTTGTTTTCACAGGAGTCAAAAGTTTTTGAGGGGGAGATGGCAGAACTCTTGCGCTCATATCAAAGAATTGCACCCTTTTTAACTTTTTTTGTCCATGTGATGCACTTCGGCAATATTATTCGTGTTTGTTAATTTAGAGTGTTCCTATTTGTGCATCAATTGCTGCCTCCTTGCAGGTACCTAAATTTGTGTGGGTTTTAGCAACACCAGTAATATAGTGACCATCTAAGGAAAACAATTCTTCAGCCCTACGCGCCATACAAATGTCTTAAGACAGGGAGACTGCTGGAACATGGGTCAACATATCTTGCACCTTTTTGACTAGTTCCGTGATAGCCGAGTTCCAGATATCATATTTAGCCAGGGATCCCTTTCCATGTTCAAATTAATAGTCTTCATGATCCACTAGCAATAATGTGGTATATGCTAGTGCAGTGAGTGCAATGACGTCCGCTTCAAACTCAAGCTGTTTTTTTTGGAATTTGAAGCAAATTTGTCATGCCATATCAACCATTTTTTCATTATTGAATTCTGTTTGGTTTTAGCCATAGCACTGCACGCGTTGCTTAACTTTTTTGAGCTACCGTTGTACTTTTGCTCATCCAATAAGTTCTTGCTCTTTTCTTTCCTCACGACAATTTTGGAAGGAGCTAAGAATAAAGGATTGTTTATGGAGGCAATGATTTCTAATTGTTGACGTTAGATTGTTTTAGTCATGTCCATAATACGCATCTGTTTCGTTTGGGGGGGGGGGGGGGTTCTGCTGCGCTTTGTTGTAATCATTGCCTCTATCCAATTGTGACATTTTTCAAGTATAATTATTTACCTCTTACCGGTTTTTTGCCAGTTTTCATTGCCTGTACCAGGAATATTACCAGGTACTTTACTAGATAACTGGTGCCGTAGATACATTTTCTAGCCACCTGATAACTGGCAAACTGGTACCTGTGACCTCTTCCCGCTGAGCTGGTAACGGTTAACAGGCAACCTGGTACTAATTACCAGGTTGCCTTTCATCTGGTTCAGGACAGCTATGGTTACAATCGTTAGTCAAAAGTCATACTTCTCTGCAAAACCATATCTGCAAACTGCTAGTAGAAAAAGAAAATTATCCAGTAGAATTAACGCAGCTTCGTATTGAACCATTATTGTCTTTTACTTTCAAGGGTATATTGATTTAATTCATTTCCCGTTCCTTAGAGTCTTTGTGTACACCAAAGGGTATATGCCATGTCATTCTTTCCTAATTACAATGAATCTTTATTGCTGTGCGGAGAATTTATAAGACAAGTGTGATTTATGTGTGAAAGTTGAAATTCTGCAGTTGTCAATTATTCTAAGGCACAATCTGCTGGGTAGCTGATTAACAGCTCTGGATTTGTAGAGTTATATAACTCATTCTTCACAACATGCGAATTTCTCATAGGGATAAGTTACTTTCCAAATGAATTCTTTTAATCCCATCCGAACTTGGAATTAGCTAAAGAAATCTAGACCGGTCTTTCTATACAAAAAAAATAAAATTACACTATGGGAAAGTGATTTGCTGCTATAGTAAATGAAGTAAATTGCATTTTCCTTTTTTGTCGAAATATGCAAATTTTGTTTAAACGTTTTAAGTTTGGGCACCGTGGAAGAGGATATAGCATTCCCATTCAATATTGCCTGATAAAAGAATAAGAATTAAGTAACCAGAACCTGAAGGGAACTAAATTGGATTTTATAAAGATTTAAAAAAACCGTTATATTTCAAAAAAAAGATTTAAAACACAGTATGGGAACCATTTTGAAATCTCTTCACCTCAATTTTGAATCAGAAAGCCTGACCACTTTTTCACACACTTTTGATATTTCTTGTTGTTTTCTTTCCACACCGAATCAATCAAGTAAAGAGATTAAGTCAAGAGCTGCTCGAAGAGTTTATACAAATTGTAAAATGTTATTATCTTTTACATTATATCTCTTGTGAAGTTATTCTTACCCTATTCTATTAACTGTGTTGTCTCTTAGCCTACGTGTTAGTCTGTAGACTTATTTGGTCTTTGATTCATATGATAGAGAATAATGAATTGGGAATCTTGATAGATTCCCCTTACTTTGGGAATCTGTAATTATTTTCCCTGCCGTATCAATATGACGGTGGGACCATTGAATGTTGGTGATAGGGTGATATGATCCAATAGGAATGTGAACAGCAAGACCCGCCAGCAATGTAAACAGTAGCATATGAAGGCACTCTTTGTCAAACTGCTGGGATTCAATGAGTGATCCATGTAATCAACAGACTTCATAAAGATATTGTATATAACAAATGTTCCTGGAACATCATGTTTGTTCAGCGAAATTTCTCTGAATCAGACCAGTGTTCTAGTTTGGCTAAACTAGGGGCACAGTCAATAGCCTTTTGATCATTACCTACTAGTAATTGACAGCTTGAGGTGACATCGAGATCCTTAGTTCAAAATATCACAACTTTACTGTCTTTTCACATAATATAAAATGTTTGCTGTGCAATTATAATGAGTGAAAAGTGTAAACCGATTCGTTTAAATGCTGGTTTCTCTTTCATCTCTTTAGTCTGCCTCTTTTTTTCAGGGAATTGACATTTTTTGTAATCAAATGCTTCAGCCAAATGCTAAGTATATATATTAGGTTATCCTCGGATTTCTAATTGCTGTCATTAAATGTATTTGATTTATAGCATTTACGTGAATATTTTTAACTGTTTCAAACATAAAAACTTCAACATAACTTAATGCAATTGGATTGCTTTGCCATCTTGCATACCTATAAATTTTGTCGGTTAACAAAACTTTTTTTCTGGCTGCTTATTTTATCCTTTTTTACTTCATGTGCAAGCTACAAGATCTACAAAGCATTTACGGAATTCCAATCTGTTGGATCTCCTCTCAAATTCCTGGAAACCTTTGTGTAAGATTGAGCGCTGGATATTCCTTATAGTTTCCAGAATCCTTGTAATAAATGCTATGAAGATTCATACCTTAGAGCCAACCACTACATAAAATTGTATTCAAAAGGCTGAGGTTAGTTTGCAAAGTATGACTTTGCTTGAATGCAAGCCTTTGTATGCACATTATTGTCTTCTAGAGCACTTATTCTAGCAGGTACAGCAACTAATGAAATGTACTTCATAAAATGCTCCGTGAAGCTATATGAATATCACAAAGTAAAACTTGTTGCAAGAATCAAATATTCTGGAGGTCTCAGCTTTAATGATTTCAAATTTGCATAAGTTCAACTTTTGGCTGCCACTTTGAAGTCTTCATGACCCCAAACATGTTATTCTTCCAATATTCATCAAGATTGTTGAATTATAAAAGCGACATAGAACGTTCAAATCCAACAAATATATTGTGCTTCGTTTTATTCTCTTCACATGTTTCATCTTCTTTGAGGCACTGATTCGTCCATTTTATCATTTTCCATTTTCCAAAACATCGGTCTATGGGTAGAGAAGGACAGACCGAAAAAGTATCGTCGTGCTAAAATTGCAAGTGGTAATGAATTTTCGAATTGTGTTGCATACCATGGCCCTAGTAGCTTCAAGAAAG
>CAAAJI010000840.1:0-20006 GCA_900642245.1 Fragilaria radians | reverse complement strand
GAAAAGAGGATAATAGGAAGCCAACATGTCAGTGGACTCAATTAGGACACCACAACGGATGGCGACCATAAAAAATCGATATAGGTAGGAACGATCCTGATTTGATAGTCGACATGTCGTAAGTTGTTGAATGCTGGAAGATGTTAGGTAGGTATTAACAGTGGCGGGTACCAAACAACGAAGAAAGTCTTGAAAATGTCGAATTAAAAATGGCGAGGAACAGGATCCCGACATGACGTAGCAAGCACACCATACGATGACAGTTAGTTCGTCAGTATTCTTGGGATACTTCCGCAAAGAAGAGTCTTGATGTTGAAGTGCAGCTTTAGCATGGGAATAGGGTATAGTCGTCCGATCCTGCCGTTGAGGCCATACCGATTGAAATTCCTCCCAATTGGGACACCCATCTGGAAACAAATGATGCGCTACTGGAGCAAAGGCATCTTCGAATGTATATGATGGATCCATTGTGAGAGTGAAGCGATGACTCCTTTTTTGTTCCTTTTACGAATCAATCATGGTTGGTCGAAAGGTTTCTGTAAATTTTCCATATCATTGCCTACTGTAATAAAAAAGAAACAGTAAATTAAATAAATGGCAAAACCTAAACGTGTCAGTTCCATGCAATCTCGCACACTACAAAATTTATCTCATCAATAGTCTTCAAGGTAAAACGTATTTGTCAGGCTTCGATGATTTACTGAAAAGAAAATTTGTGTGTGTGTGTGTGTGCAATTGGAAATGCAGGCAATTACAGTTGCAACTAGAAATAACAATAGAGGGTGATAATTGTCAGTAACAAGTAATAATTCATAATTAACTTATTGCTACACATTTCTATTACATCAATCAGAGCTAACTCTTTATTTCACATTTTGCTAAAATATAAAGGGAGACTCAATGGATATTTACCTATTCCTAGACAACTCCTAGTTGTAAATTGACTTATCTTGATTTGCTTCTTGTGTTAATAAGAGTTGCCTGCATGTCAGGAGTTGTGGAGAATATCACTTGATGATGAATCTCTTGCAGGATTAATTTTTCTCTACTCTTTATTTCATAGAGTTATCGTACTGTCCTGAGGTTTAAGTTGATATTTTGTACGGAAGTCTAAAGCATATGGACTATTCTAGGTATGGATGGACTGTCCGTAGTAATGATATTGTATAATGTGGAAAGAAAATTCAAATTTCTTGCAGGACAGAATGCATAATAACAGTCCTCAATTCACATCTACAATTCAACTCTGGTTGTGTCTATTTTCACAACAACCAATTTCAGGATTTTTCTCAATGGCTTTGTTTTCCTATCCGGATTAGAAAGTTTTAAAAAGTTCTATTGCAAATAATTTATCATCAATTCATGACATTTTGAAACTCGTTTTCCGCTTGGGATCCTTTCCATATTTGTTTCACGCTGAAAGCGTATCATGCTATAAGCATTGATAGTTAAAGTTAAAGCCAAAGTCAGAAAAGTCAAGTTTCAAAATGAAAAGGTACATGATTTATTGTCCATTCTTCTGGACTGAAAATATATTTTTGTTGAAGGAATCTACTTCGTGCATCCTTGGAATAAAGCAAAGGGAGACTGACCCATAGACAAATCTTGAAGAACTAAATGTGATCCAGGAAAAATAAATGGAATGACTAGATTTTATCTTTACAGTCCTTGTGGAATGACAGAAATATTATGGCATGTTTCTTCCATGTTCATGAAATGAAGCTTTGTGAAGCAGGAGACATCTTCCTGACTATCCAATCAGTTTCTTTATATCTGTGCAAACATAGAGCTATCATTCATGAGCCTTTGAAAGAAGCATTATCCAAATATTATTACTATTTGAGAAATGAAACTATTTATCATATTTTAGAATAGATCCTCTGAGTACGTCAACTACTGCGATTCATCATGAGTATGAATTGGTAATATGGATTGTAAACCTGGCCATTCTGCTTCTATCAGCTCCTCAACATCGTCATCCTCTTTTTGTTTCATAAACTCCTCTTGAATAAATTCAGTTAGAACACTGTCCTCCAATATCTTTTGAATCTCATTCCGTGCTTCTACAAGTGTTGTAACTCGATGATACAATTCAGCATCGTGACGGATTGGGAATAAGAATGATTGCTCATCGATTGCCATTTGTATATGATTTGCACGAATTCGACTAGTCTGTTCAAGGTCGACACCATGTAATCCAACCCAAGGAGATTGCTGTGGAGTGGACCGAGATTCACCTCGAATCACCGGATCTGGTAACGGGTCATCCCAGTACTCCTGCCCTGGCTTTCTTCGCTTGGCTTTCTTTTCCTCTGAGTACGGCATCGGATGTAACTTCTTAGGCTCTACTTCGGGTGGTGGCAATAATCCTCCTGCTCCGTCCGTCCAAATATCATGCGCATCGATAGCTGCGTAACATAATTCAGTGATATAGTCTGTCGTCAAACGAGCTACCAATGCAGCACTTGCCGGATCCACATGCTGTGGCATAACATCTCCTGATCCATGCATCAGAAGAGGAATATCCGGAGCTAAGGCCGTGACGCAAGCCTCGAAAGCTTCATTGTGTTGTGAATTGAGGGGAACAGGCATGCTTCAAAAGGAATTGTTGTACTGAAACCGTTAGTGGGGGGGGGTACGTTTTCGATAGTATTGCCCAAGGGGTGAAAACATTTTCTTTTTGGTTGTTAATTTATTTTGCAGTTCTTTCTCTTTTTATCTTGCTTGTTTGTCACACTTGGACTACCTCAAAAACTGTTATTTTTCAATCCCTTTCAAGCTTCTATTCATTCACTAAATCCTATTCTTGAGGAAATCCTTTAAAATCACACTTGATACTATGATTTTGGTACAAATCTCAGAAGAGATATTCAACTCCAGATCTGCTTTCTCCTTCCTTTCAAAGCTTAGTGTCTTCGTTCTTTGTTGCACACCCTATGATAGGCCTGTGGGAGCCTAAAAATCTTCACGCTGTGCACTATGTATATACAATTTGAAAAACGCGGTGACAACATCTGACTGAAAATGATTGATTATCTTCTCTTCTCTCCTGATCTGTCATGCAATAAGTTCATTGGTGTCCGCACTCCCCGGACTTCCCTTGAATGAAAAGTTAATTGCAATCTCTTGTATAATTCTCAAGACTGACACTCTCTCGCCAATAACGAAATAGTCGTTGACATGTGGATAAATTTGTAGGAAGTCCATGCCTTCGTAAAGAACATTTGAAATACCTTCTACCACTCTTGACCTAGTCCATAGATTGCTTTGTTGAGGTTCAGGTAGTTAAGAAAGAGAAAAAATCCGGATCTTGGGTGTGTTTAAGATTTGTTCAAAGGCTGTTGTCGTCGCCCGGTTTCAAAAATTGAATGATCAACCCAATGTATCTAAATCGACATAGTTTCTTTAGAGCCTTGTTTATGGTGAAGAACTATTCCAACGTTCAAGAACAAATTTTACTGCTTTGAGCTTGATTTGAAAAGTGGAGCTCTCTTTGCCATCAGATCTAATTCAGGACTTGGAAGAGAAAAAATGATGGATATGAAAAATTTGTAAAATCTTTCAGTTCACCTGAATTTCAGAAATAATTTCTTCTTCCTTCCTTAGAATTACCAGCAGCCAACATAAATCAATAAAATTTTGTATGCGCATCAAAACGATCCGGATATTAGTTTGAGTTTATATGAAAATTTATGTGCTTATTGTATGAATGAATAACCTAATCAAGAGTTTTTCAAGCCGATATCCAGCTAATTCCAATTTGATGCCTTGGCGGCATCTATCACACATGGAAAAATCTGCTATACCAAAATGGGAATTCACACTCCTAGGAAAGCGAAAATATTTAGGTGCCTCAACCTTGACTAGTATAAGATGGTATAAGTTGTGCCCTTTGCAATGACAAATAACCCCAGTGGTTGTTGCAGTCTAAGAACTAGTAGAAGCAACAATGCAAGCAAATCTTTGTGGATGATTTTGAAAAGGAGCAAAGGTACTTGTTTCTACTGGGTCGAGAGCAATAAAGAAAAGATGATAAAAACGTCACGTTGATTGGAGTACATACGTTACCGAAGGATCATTGATACACCGATGCTTGGAGGATAAAGAAATCTAGATGGAGTTTGGGCGGATACACAAAAGAGACATCTTATGACTTATCTGGCTATGGACTGGATAGTGAAGTGCTAAGTCTTGGAAGTAGGGATGTTGCATGGAAATAGGTCGATATAAAGCGGCAAAAAGTAAGCGTATAGACTCAATTTAAGTAATCTAGCATATTCCAAATGTAGATTGAGCCGTGGATTAAACGATAATAGCTATTGCCTTGAAAAGCAGAAGTGATAAAGCAGCGTTCCACATGGTAAGGATCTTAAGAAAAAAGGACTATAGAGGAAAAAATGTATAGTTACGCCATTTGAGCTCGTAACTGGCAATTGCTATTTAATGTTGTGCATCCAAGCGTTTTTTTTTCAAGGTATAGCTTGGAATAAGATTTGCCAGCAGTAGTGAGCCCGCTCCCTGTTAAAACCAAAATATGCAGAAAGACTTGTGAGCTTTCTCGGATTCATATCTAAGCTATAACATGTCGAAGTTGATACGTGTTTGCCAGTAGAAACAGTACCAGTATCACTGTAGAAAAGAAATTTTCCTATTCACGACTGATTTAGATATCTCTAGAAAAGTGAGGATATCGATCGAGATTAGACTAGTTATCTATTTTTTAAGTTCATTAATTCTTTCTACGCCAAAACTACTTTAATTGTAACTAGAGTGTTTTAGCATACTTCGAAGTAATCTCGCGAATACCTAGTTACTGATTAGAAGCTATCCTAGAGAATGGAAAACGAACTCGCTAGAATCAATCAAGGGAGCATCCCAACTTTTGATGGAAGCTCAAACAAGTATACCATGTGGTGGACCAAGTTCAAGGCGTACGCAAATATAAATGGTTTTTCCGATGCAATAAGAGAGAAACCCAACCCGGATATGCCGACAAGCTGGTTTGATGAAATTGATCTTTCAACTGAAACTGGAAAGAAACAATTCCAAGCTAAAAAAATGAACGATCTGGCGATGGCGAGCTTCACAATGGCGTTCACAAGAGAGGGAATTATGCGATTGGTTAGCAAGGCAAAAACCAAAGAATGGCCTGAAGGATTGGCTTACCTTGTGGCCCAGGAGTTGAGCAGAAAATTCAAGCCGAATGATATCATTTCAAAAGTTGAAATGAGGCAGAAACTTAACCAAGTTAGCATGAAAAAAGGAAGTGATCCAGCGATACTTTTTGAGACTCTTGCAGCAATAGAAGATCAATATGATGGAATTGGTGACATTGAAGAATTGGACCTCATTGCAGTTGTGTTGAGTGTTGCAACACAAGAATATCAGGCTGTCTTAACAGCTGAACAAAGCATTAAAGGTTACCAGCTCACTCTTCATGATCTGGAAGTGGTGATGACGCAACATTATTGTCAGTTAAATCGAGGTAAAGTAACAAGAAAAGAAGAGGAGGGGGAAGTTTTACTTACCGCTGTGAATGGTACATGCTATATCTGCGGAAAGAGAGGTCATATGGCAAATAAATGCCCAAATCGTGACAATGACAATGGTGACAAGAAACGTACCTCAAAAAAGTGTCTGAATTGTAATAAAAAGGGGCATTTAGCCAAGGATTGCTGGTTCAAGGAATCAAACAAAGATAAAAGACCTCCGGGATTTGTTGTTAAATCAAACAAAGAATATGCTGGTGAGAAGGCTGCAGCGGGGATCGACAACATTAATAATTTGGAGGAGTACTTACTTGGAACTCTCGACAGCAGTGATATGATCAACGATCAAGAATTGTGGATAGCAGATTCTGCAGCAACAGTTCACATGACACCATATCAAAATGGCCTTGATAATATTAAAAAGGTCAATGATAAAGGAACCATAACAATGGGAAACGGCACCAAAGAGCAAATAACAGAGACAGCGGATGTTATTGGAACAATCTCTGTAAAAAATGAAGTTAAAAGGGTGAGAATTCAGGATGTAACAATCCTCAAAAACGGGCGATTCAACCTGTTTAGCCTCAGTCAGATGCTAAAAAAGGGATGGAAACTTACCGGTAGTGACGAATATATAGCAATTCACAAGGGTGATATGGAAATAAGGTTCGATCAAAGAATCCCAACCAAAAATGGTGTGTTGTATGGCGTTCGAATCGCGAGAGATGGTGAATTTTGCGGCGGAATTCAAGATACCGGACCTGTCAAAATGACCCTCAACGAAGCTCACGGAAAGTTAGGTCACATGTCTTTTCGAAAGACAAAACAAATTGCAAAGCAGTTAGGGTGGTCTCTTACCGGATCAAATGAAGTGTGTGAAGCATGTGCAGAGGGGAAAGCTCGACAAAAGAACATCATTGTCAAGACGTCACAAAGGTCTGATTCCATGCAAAATGGACAAATTCACCTTGATATAAGCTCTGTAAAAAACCACGACTACAATGATCCTATGTCGAAACCATACTGGAGAATAATCGTTGATGAACGGACACAAATAAAATTTTCGGATTTTTTTGCATCTAAAAATGGGATGGTAGAACCTACGTGTCAGCTGGTACAGAATCTAAAAAATTCGGGAAAAGACATAAGAATTATCCGATGCGATGATGGTGGAGAAAATAAGGCCCTAGAGAATCGTATAAACAGTTCGGATTGGAAATTGGGTATAAAATTTGAGTACACTGGACGTGATACTCCGCAACGTAACAGTTTGGCTGAAGTAGCATTTCATACTATAGCTAGTCGTGGAAGGGCTATGCTGAATGCCGCGAACGTTCCGCGATTGTTTAGATTTATGCTTTGGAGGGAAGCGTTTAAGACGGCAACTCTTCTTGACGGTATGTCCTTAATTAAAATAGACGACAAAATTGATACTAGATATGCCCATTGGGATGGTCAAGTTCCTAAGTATTTGACACATTTAAGGACCTGGGGAGAAGCGGGAACAGTGAAGTTGAGGACCAGGAGTCATACTAAACTCGATGACCGTGGATTCACATGTATGTTTGTAGGATACTCTACAACACATGCTGGAGATACTTACCGAATGTGGGATCCTAGGTCAAGGAGGGTACACTTAACCAGGGACATTCGATGGTTAAATAAAATGTTTTTTGATTGAAACGATAATTTGCGTATAAACTATACTGAAGGAATCAGTAGAGTTTCTGAAAGTTTGGAAGATAGAAGTGTCAGGTCAGACAATGATCAGAACCACATTGACGATAGCGACGAAAGTGTGGAGGACTTGGTAAGTGAACCTCTTTATGATGCTGCTGAATATAGTACTGAAAAAGGTGACGAAAATATCGATATTAGTGGAGAGCAAACGACAACCACTAGATATGGAAGATCAGTACATCCACCAGCAAGATACGATGAATTTGTTAAAATTGGAGCCGACGATGATGAAATTATGGATGAATATGCATTTATAATGTCAACGGAGGAGCTACATGTTATGAAATACAATGAAGCAATGCAGTCAAGGGATAAAAAGGAGTGGATTAAAGCTGTCAAGGAAGAGCATGAAAGGATGGTAAAAGTGGAGTTTGGACTGCTGTTGACAAAAGTACACTTAAGACAACCGACAAAGTGCTAACTACAACTTGGGCGATGAAGAAAAAGCCAAATGGAAGCTACAGAGCCAGGATTAATGCCCGTGGATTTGAACAGTTGGATGGATTACATTACGACAGCTCCTCTACCTCATCTCCGGTAACTAACGACACAACAATTAGAGTGATATTTACATTGGCTGTGTTGGCAGGATGGAAAGCTTATGTTATAGACGTTAAAGGAGCATTTTTAAACGGAAGATTTGATAAAGGAGAGGAATTATTTTTAAAGATCCCGCAAGGTTTTGAAGAATTTTACAAAGAATCACAGGTACTGAAATTGAATCAAACAATCTATGGTTTAAAGCAAGCAGCACAGGCATTCTGGACAGAGTTATTGAGAGCTTTAACGGCAATGGGATTTACAAGAAGTGATGGTGACCCATGTTGCTACTACAAAAATGTAAGTGGACGAAAAATCGTTTGTTTGTCGTGGGTCGATGATTGTATTTTCTTTGGCTCTATTTCGGATATAATTAGAGAAAAGAACAGGATGATGGAGTATTTTGAATGTGAGGATGTTGGATTCGTTAAAGAATACGTTGGATGCAAAGTTGAAATGAATGAAAAAGAAAAATTGGTAAAATTCACGCAACCTATTTTAGTTAAGAGCTTAGTCGACGAATTTGGTGCTGGTTCGAAACATGTAAGTACACCAGCTCCAGCGGGTCAGTGTTTACAAGCTGGAAATGATGAAGATATAGTTCCAGAAAAGGAGAAAAAGCGATATCAGGCAGGTGTTGGAAAATTACTATATCTAACACGATGGTCGAGACCTGAAATTGGGAATTCGGTTAGAGAATTATCAAAATTTGCTACAAAACCACAAATTAGTCATCAATTAGCAATGGAGAGAGTGATGAATTTCTGTGTGAACTGTGAAGATATTGGATGGACGTTGAAACCGACTGGAATTTGGAATGAAAATGAAGAAAATGAAGTCAATATAGTAGGTGTATCTGATTCAGATTATTCAAAGGACATCGAAACCAGAAGAAGTGTTACAGGATATATTGTATTTCTAAATGGAGCACCTGTAGCTGCCAAAAGTAAGATGCAGGAGGCGGTTACGCTTTCGGTGACCGAAGCTGAATTGGTGGCTGCAACACACTGTTATCAAGAAATGCTGTATGTGAAGAAGGTACTCGAATTGATCAAAATTAGTGTTAAATTGCCGATGGTGTTAACGATGGATAACAAGGGTGCTAAGGATTTAATCAACAATTGGAGTGTTGGAGGTCGGACTCGCCATATCGATGTTTGCTATCTTTTTCTTCGTGAAGCGAAGGAGAAGAACATGGTGAAGATCGAATGGATATCGTCCCAGAGTAATCCTAGTGACTTGTTCACTAAGAACTTGAGCATTGATTTGTTCAAGAAACATTCTTCGGTATTCAGTGGAAATTTAGTTTGAAAATGTGAAACGGAAAATTTAAGGAGGGTGTCGAAGTTGATACGTGTTTGCCAGTAGAAACAGTACCAGTATCACTGTAGAAAAGAAATTTTCCTATTCACGACTGATTTAGATATCTCTAGAAAAGTGAGGATATCGATCGAGATTAGACTAGTTATCTATTTTTTAAGTTCATTAATTCTTTCTACGCCAAAACTACTTTAATTGTAACTAGAGTGTTTTAGCATAACATGCTTGTACCATGGTGAATCTTTCACCAGCATTCTGTCCTTCACTTTCAGATGTAAAAGTTACATCGGAAACATTGAAGGATTAACTATAAGAAAATTGGATACCCGTTAATGATTGAGGTAGAGATTGGACTGAACTAGAGAAAGAAGTTGATGAAAGGGCTAAACGAACCCAAGGACTTGAGATCTTCGTGCTGACATGCTTGATGATTAAGCGGCTATTCCACTTGTCATTGGAAATGCAGCAGAATGAAAATAAACAGCAGGTCGTCTGGATTGAGCTCGATTTTCACCCATTTGCAATTGTGACAATTTTGGCACAAAGATTGGAAGCATTACTCCAAAGGAAAGAACGCTGATCATCACAGATTTTACTAAAAAGAAGGCTGATGGATCATCAATGACTAGAAATAGAACTGGCATACCTAGAATAGTTGCTTCTGTCATGAAAAGCATTGATATGTTGATGCTTGTAGTTTCGCTCAAATCCGATAAAACATTCCTTGCTTTGTAGCTTTGCCAGTTAGCTATGCCTAGTGCTGTTAAATTGGATAAGCCCAATAGAGATAAAAAGATAACTTGATATTGACGTATCGAAGGCACACAAGCTCCCACCGTCTCAGTTGCTCGCCCAAATGTATCTTTAGCTTGAAGCTCAACACGCGACCATCGTAAAGGATCCAGAAACGACCAAAACGTTAGTAGTGAAAAATTCAGTGTCAGCAAAAGGATAAAAGGGATAAGGACATCTTGCATTCTGACGGTAATCTTTTTGAAGTGTTCTGCTGAATGAATTACTTTATTCAATCTCCAAAGCTTGCAGAAAAGCGCTGAAAAAGTTGTCGTAAATCCACCCGATAATAACCAGAGTTGAGATGAGCAACTTATATCCAGAATTTGTTTTGATAATGGTTCTTGAAAGCTCATTGGGATGATGGAAAAGGCCATGAATATTATTCCTATGCACAACATATATAAAAACGGAGGTTGAGACGCTTTTATAGGCCGTGCATTCCTGTGAATATAGATAAATAATATCCATCCGATTGCAACCATAATTGTTACCCCACAAAAACACAGCCCAGATAGCCTACTAGAAAAGGAAATTAAATTCATGTTGATGTTCAGTATTGGAAGATCTGGAGGCGCCGTAGTTGTGCTGTCTGAATAAACAAACGGTGTGACTTCTCGGAAAGGTGTTTTGCTGTCTAGATTTATCAGAATTGACGTTCTTTCATGAAACCGTAAATTCCCAGAAAGGTATGAACTTTCATCAAGAAACAGGTTTTTCAATCCAAATTGGACAGATGAAGGGTCCCGTGACATGGTATTGTGTAAAAGACGAATATGCCCAGTGGTGCCCTCAAATTCAACTCGAGAAATAGCTTGTAACAATTGCTCCTTTGTAAACAAGTCTTTTTCAATAACGCATGCCGCAATAGCGGGGACAAGTACAGCGTCATATGTCAGACTGACCCATGTAGAAAAAAGTGGTTTGTTCAGAGTTAGATTGAAGTGATCAAATAAATCTTCTCTGAGATCTTTAATGGAGGATAAAAACTCTCTTTGCAATGAGGTTTCAAATTGGAAATCTTCTAGTGCTTTTATTGCTGTATTGGATACCTCAGGTTGCAATGTAAGTATACCGAGTCCATTCAAGGCTCTTATAATTTCAGAATCACTTGGATTGAATTCGGAATTCATTGCCCTCGAATCAGTTGTAAACCATGCGAAACCCGGACCTGCGATCTCTGCCCTGGAGGCTTCTCTCAAAATTTCTATATCATTGTTGCTAAAAGGAATTGCCATAAAATACTTGAACTTTGTTCTCTTCAACCCAGCGATAGCAGCTTTGACTGTTTCGACTATTCCCGAAGTAAAGGAAAAGCTCACAACATGCACCCCGCGTTTTCTTGCTTCATCATGTATACTTCGTGCATAGCTAGTCCCAAAATCATCACGGACATAGATCAAACCAAAATGCCCGACACCAAGTGACTGAAGATACTGAACGATGATTACTGCATTGCTTTCGTCACTTGGAATGACCCTTGCAAATGTTGGGAAAGTGTCTCGATTATTGAGATCTGTAGATGAAGCAGTATTGGAAATTATTGGAACTCCATAAACGCCACTTAGCGTGGCAGAGGGTTTGGCCTCAGAACTATATGATAACCCGACAATTGCACTTGGATAAGGTGTCGTAAGAGTGTGCGTCTCATTTTTCAATAATGATGCTACAATTTCAGCACCTCGCAATGGATTAAGCTCTGAATCATAAAATGTTGTAGTTAGCTGGATGTCACAGCCTTCGATTAGTTTTGGTAAAATTGGTACTATCCATGGATTTCGGTTGTTGAAGTCTTTGATCGCAAGAAATGCTCCGATTGCAGTTGATACTTCCCACAAATCAACGTGAAGGCTACCGGTTTGGTTCTTAGCTGAAATCGGAAGAATAATAGGGATATGAATCAGCCTTGATGTTTCACTTATTCTTATCACGGGCGAATTGGCTTCGAATTGAGGATATGGCATGGTTAAAGTTCAAATTTCAGTGTTTATCAAAAGTCTTTTTCGGTGACCTCATCATATCTATGTTGAAAATGTGTGGGTGGATATATAGTTGCTTAACGTGAAACGACAAGAACTCGAATTCTTCCCTCGTCTAAGGGTTCCTGATCGTGAAATATTTCGATTCCGACGGGAAGACATTCTCTAGAAGACACAAATAAGTCATTCGAACAAAGTAGTTTCTTTTTTCTGTGAAAGGGTTCTAATTCAACTTAACATAGTTTCGGTGTAATTTACTGGTATTCACGATCGACCTCCAGAAGCAAAACAGAAAAAAAAACTTATTTCAACCTTGCAAATAACAATTTTCACTATTCTTACTACAATTGTATCTTCCACATGAAAGAAAAACCACGCATTTTTTTAATTCTTTGGCTTAATGATATAAAAGTGTCAATTCGACTTTTGCTGAAGTTAAGTGAAGGTAGGACATTTAAAAATCCCGGAAACAATGCTTAGCCTCCTGTATCAGCTCGTATATTGTGTTATTGAGCTTCTGCTTTATATAGGGTGTCATTGATCTCTTCCATTTATTTTGATTCAAGGTGAAGTTTCATATTCAGTGCAAAGCTGGGAACCATCAGGTGATTGCATGAGTTAAGACCAATATGATCTTACACCTTGCATTTTTGACACCAAGCAAATTACAGGTGTTTAATTATGTCCTAATGCCATAAGACTTGCAATAAAGTTATCATCTCTATTTATCATGAATGCAATTTCCCTCCAATTTGCTTTGTCATCTTGAGGTGCTGACTATTTGCTTTGAAATGCTCACCAAAGGCCATGCCTAGCCATTTTGCACAAGACAACTTGCTCCAGTGTCACATATGTACCAGTTTCGATCCAAATTTGCATTTCCTGGTCTAATTAGATTTCCTGTGTTTACATTACCTTGAGTATTCACATCCTTATGTCCAGATTGAACTATAAATTTTCTTTCATTTCCTCAGCCCTTCTTGTTTTATCACGACCTACTAGCTTCCAAACATACATCCTTTCTTTTTGCACTACTTTTGAAGCCACTTTTTTGTCAAGGCTCTTTTAGTTTTGTTTGCCTTTTGATTTTTTTTCATTCCCAGACATTTACCTCCAAGTCTTTCTTTCATTTTCAAGATATATAACTCGCCAGATTCGGTTATTTTGATGTTTTTTTTAATTCAAGAATTAGATTAACTTCACTCAGGATGAGTCTAAACAACTTCAAACTTTGATTCAAATTCTTGATCTACAGGAGTCTTTCTTATTGATCCATTCATCATCTAATCTTCATTCCACAACTCCTTGTTCATCTTGATATGATATGATATTTTGTATTCATATTTATTAGTCAGACTATTCCAAGCCAATCTTGTATCCCTTAAAGAAAACATCGCTGCTATACATGTTTAACCATCCAAATTGAAGCTGATAACCAATGCAGCATGCCTTTGACAAAGTATAACTCTGCCCTATTGTGCAGGTTATTCCCATCTATTCCATTGTTCCTTATAATTTAAGCTATTTTCTCAAACGGTAGAATTGCAAATGGATCATATTTAGCTTGTATGTCTCCTCCCATAAGTTGATCAGAAAGACTTCCACATCATGAATGATGAGGATACATTGTACAATTGCATCCATCTTATTTAGAAACTGTCAATGTATTGGATGCTCCCTTACCTTGAACCAAAATTGGGAGACACTTATCATTCAATGCCTTTCATCATAGTTTCCTGCCAGGATGCGTAGTTTATGTTGAGGAGTAATTGGATTTTTGGGTCTCTTCACAAATAGAGAATACTTTGGATAGATATCATCCACCACAACAAGCAAGAATGGAACTATCTTTGCTTCCTCTTCCTTTTTTCAAAGGAGCTATCCAACAAACTGTCTAGAAAAGGAGAGAGATTTAAGATATTGAGAACATTCAATGAACCAGCATATCCAAAGGATGCATGCCAGAGCCATAAGTGGTAATCACAGAATGACTCCAATATAACATTGGGTCCACCTCCCAGTTCGGTAAGTCTCTTGCCATGCTTTTGGACAATTTCCAGCTGGTGGAGAGCAGTGATTGCAGCAAATTTGTCAACACATTTGGCAGCTTGTGGCCTGGACATTGAAAATAATCTTGAAGCCGTATGCTGGAATGCCCAAATGCCAATATCAATGCAAACACAACCTTAGCTGCAAAGGAAGCACCTGCCTCACCTACTGCATTAGTTGCTACTTTATAAGGAATCCTTTAAAAAATTCTTGACTAAAGAAGGCAGTGAAAACATGAACTGAACATTTGTTTGTTGAATAGCGCTGTTGTGCCATCATTTGTTACACCAAAGCAGTTCCTGTGGATCTTGTAAAGTGCCTCTTCAATCTCACAAACCCCTCCAAAGCAAATATGCTCTATGTTTGCCTTCATTTGGTTTTGAGATCTTCCATCAAAGCTAGGGGACTTCTTTCCACAGATTGAACAATTTCAATCAGTTGAATGTTTTGCCCTTAGGAGGACTTAAATGTAATGGTCAAGCAATTCATCATCAAACTTGTTGATGTCAATTTACATGATGCTCATGTTGGTTTCTTTGATGTGTTAACTGTGTTGTTTGAGAATGATTTTGTGATCCTTGTATATTGTTCATGTAGCGACAGACATATTTTTTTGGAAGACTAGTTTAGACAATACCAAAATTCATATTTTCTGAGATCAACAACACTACTTGCTTTAGAGTGATAACATACTAAGGTTAAAGTAAGCTAGTAACTGCCATGATGTGAATCTATTGTGAGTTTGCAAAGCTTTTAACTCGTAAAGGAGAGAAACTCTTGACTTTAACAATGGTGCATGATTCAATTACAATAACTTACAGTGTCGACACCAGTGTGTGTATGTGTAGCTTCTTACACTACCCCTAACATTAATCCAGTGAGTCGAGTCGAGCTTCTTGTTCCAATCGTTCCTTAAGCAAGGACACTAAAGCCTTTTGTGTACGACGTTCTAATTTCTGTAATAAGGGTTCAATATCACGTTTCAGATCCGCATTAACTTTCGGCAGAGGAATACCAGAAGTTCCCAACGCTGCATCATGTTGTTCTTGTTTCAATACCATTTGTGCTTCTTCTACAGCATCATCTAATAATTTAATCCTCTTCCGTGAAGAATCCTCAGATATAGGAAGTCGTGTTGTTGTTGTTGTGGTGGTGGTGGTAAGTTTTGTTACTTCAAGTGGTGATGGTATCACAGCAGAATCTTTGAAGGGAATCGTATCATGACGAGCCAAATCGTTTAGAAGTTGTGTTTCGTTTTCTGGGACGATGGAAGTGTTATTACTGTCAAAAGATTCTTCCGTTTGTTTTGAAACGCGACCCGCTTTGGCGGCCAACGCTGCCAATCTTGCTTTTCGCTCTTCCATTCGGATGAAGGCTTTGGGAACTACTGTATGTTAAGTCAATTCAAATCCACATCTAGTAAAGTAACAGTAAAACTTGGACTATAAACAGTAGCATAACAGTACAGTATTTTTATGTCAACGCCAAAATGACAAGTGGTAATAATAATGAATGATTGGGATGATCTCTTTGCCCTCGCGGCTGGAGATTCTTCGTCACTCGAAGTGAAGAACTCATTACCAACGCAGCAAAGTTCGGATTCGAAAGAAATCAGAACGAAGCGTAAGAAGCGCAAGATATCATCCACGAAAAGCGATGCTTTTTCAAGAATGTTAGATTCACGCATGTCATCCGAGGCTGTGGTAAACTTCCATGAATGTGATACCGAGATACAAGCCAAAGATATCTGGTACATCAAGTTTTACAAAATTATTTGTGCGATTCGTCGACATGCTTTGGACAATGCCATGAAAAGAAATGATAATTTGAAACAGAAGAATCAACCTTCAAACTGGGACACCTGTACTAATGACATTTCGATTTTCAAACACCTACGTTTTCCATCTTCGTTGGATGCCGGTGAAAGGGTTCTTCTGGAGGAGAAGCAAAGCACCCTGTCGAAATATGTCAGTATCAAGCGAATGACGTTTCAGTCATGGATACGAACCATTATTGCTTGTGATGACTTGTATGTCAGATTATATTACTTACAAATCAGTGGATTAGTCTCTTGTCAAGAGGGAGTCTACTTACCGCATCCCGTGTCGTATTTTAACTCTTTTGATGACAAGAGTGATGGAATCGACGAAACTTTACTTGCAATGTCACAACACAAACCACATGTCATGGCTCGATTCGGATTAGGTGAAAGAGATGATCATCCATTGGCCAAACTACATCGTTTAAGATTACGAGAGTCACATCGTCTCTTTTCGGAAAGGTTGGATCCATCGGAAACCATGCAAGCATTGGCGGAACCAAATTTGCATCCTCCAACATCACTAGACTATCATAACACTGTCGCTATTCCATTACTCCAAGAATGGAGAGATTCTTGCCGGGATGACGTCTGTCACCTTTACAGCTATGCAACAATTCCAAATTCCAGTCTACAAAGCATGGTAACCAGGTTGAAGAAACTCAAGGTGTCAAATATCCTGGAATTGGGTGCCGGTACTGGATATTTGGCAAAACTGTTACAGGCCTTTCTACCAGTAACACCCTATGATGTCCATCCAACGACGTTGTCATACAACGAATATCATGGACGGACACCACCTTTTGTTCCTGTCTATCATGGAACTCATGAGACTGTCAATCATCTCTTGGGCTCGTCCTGTGCCCTACTCTTATGCTATCCACCACCTCAAAGTACGATGGCGTTCGATGGAGTGAAATCCATTTGGGGAAATCATTCTAGGGATACTAATAAGAATAATGATGCTAACGAAATGACGAGGGTCATAATACACATTGGAGAATGGAAGGGCCTTACGGGCTCTAAATCTTTGGAACATCTGTTGGAAGAATTGGGAATATGTATCTACCGAGCGCCCTGTTGGACTTGGGGGACAGATGCTGCAGATGTAACAATATGGTGCCGTAAGGTCATCACGAGCGTTCCAAACGCAGTTCCTTCCGACGTACAACTGTTATCTATTCCCTGTATGCTCTGTCAAAAGAAAGATGCCATTCGTCGATGTCGTCTTTTACGCATTGCCGTATGTTGCAGTAAAGCATGTTGGGAATCTTATCGACAACAAGACTTTTCCGCCCTATGTCGATTGAGTCTTATTCCAAACGATCTGCCTTTGGAATGGGACAATAAGAATCATTTTATGATGCTATGATGTCAAATTAAAACACTCAGACCAAAAGTGAATGTGGCTTAAGTCAACATTCGGTTTCTATAACTGAAAGATTGAAAATAGTCTTTTAAGGACAACGAAACAAACTCGTTTTCTGTTATAAAAGTGTATCATCTTGCTTATGTTATTTACTAGGCTGTAAACCACGATTTCACTTCCGTATAAGAAGGAATTCCATTTACATTGGGTCCCACGGCGGCTACTGAAGGTGGCTTCTGTAATGCTCGTATCATTAAATTCTGAACGTCTTCTTTGGTTACGGAATCTATTTTTTTCGTAGTTTCGGCATTGCTCTCTCGCTTTCCATAGGTCAATATCTGACGACCGATATCCTCAAACAGCACCAATCTTGATTCCAGTTGTGTCAAGACATTGTTCTTCAGCATGTTGCGAGCACGGTCCAATTCTTCGTCAGTAACTGGATCGTGCGCTAATCTCAGAAGGTGTTCCGAAAAGACTCGGACTGCATCACGCGAGTGAGCTGGTTTACTTCTCCCCACAATCCCAAACAATCCTGAGTCAGTATGAAAGCTTGTGAAGGATTCTGCCATATCAGCCCAATAATACCTATTCAAAACTTGACGGTACAATCGTGAATACATCCCTTTACCCGGTCCACCGGCAGAGAAGGAACTTCCACCGCCCAACAATGTTTGTAAGACACATGCTGGGACCAAGTCGTCTGACGACCAACCACCAATCTCCACGGCAATTCCAACACTCGTCATCCCATCAATGGTATCAAGTGGTGTTCGACATTCGCCACCTCGATAGGGCGATTCCAAAGAACGTGAGATGTTTGATGACTGGGTGGGACCTTGTTGCATGTGACCAAAATTATGTAAAGCCATGTCCACAAATTCTTCGTGACCAATACCCGTACCAGCAATTACCACATTTTTTGGATCATTCCAAAGATTCAATTCAAAGTAGTCTTGTACAGAGGAAGATGACAATGGCTCAATTGCTTCAAGGGGTGCTACGTATAGCATTATTCAATTAGAAGTGATAAAGGAAAATTAGGAAAGATTAAGAATCAGCAAGTTCCCCCAACATACATACCTAAATGATTCTTGCCAAGAGATTGATCAATTCCAAATGCAGCAGTCTGAAGGGCTTCCCCCAAAATTACTTCAGGGAGTGCATCCATCATTTGGAATGTCATGGCCTGTTTACACATTTCCACTTCCGATTCCAGAAATTGAGGTTGTAGAGTTGCTTGTTGTAACAATTCCATCCCCAAGGATACATTGGGCCTTAATAAGTCCAAACACCATAATGTTTGTTCCCGTCCACTATGTGCAAAGCTCGAGGCTCCCCATTTTCGCATGTTATCCTGTAGTAGGATGGTATCAGGATACCGGACGGTTGATTGAAAGGCTAACAATTCGGAAAGGTGTGCCGTCCCCAATTGTTGTTCCTGTCGTGATCCAAAATTAGCCAAAACTCCCACGACACACATTTGCGAATATGTTTCCTGTGATACAACTCGTATTCCATTGTCTAATGTTGTTACTTTTGTTTCAGGGACTTCTAACGATTCAGAAGGAGCATTGGGTGGAATATGACTAGGTGCCTTTTGACCGATTGGTGACGCCCCAGGAGGAATCAAGCGGAGATGTTTTTTCTGCATCGATCGAATCGATTCTCGTTCGAAATCAGATAATGAATTTGTATCATCAAAGGGATCATAAGAATCATTACTAGATGATGATTTTGGAGATATAGATGATGAAGATGATTTGGCCAAAGCTTCTGCCGCTGTTGTTGTCGTAATTTTAGGCGGTTCCTTTGCCATTGGGTATTGATACAAGGAATAATCAGAGTTTTGAGAGCCAATCGAAAAACATGATTTTTGTTGCAACGGCTTCCAACTGTTACGACAAATTACATTAAAGGATTGACGAAGCATGGTTGTTGGTGAGTTTTGACCAAACTTTGTGAATAAGAATTGATTTCACCACTACCAGTGATACAAGTAAATTACTTGAATACCCTTTACTCATCTTTACGGTTCCTTGGTAATGAATTACAGCTCCAATTGGTTGATAGGGTATTTAATCTCATGAGTAATGGAACCACAGAATGCATGAATTCATTTACATTCTCCAGCTTAATCATTTCCTATATACATATGGTACCATTCTTACTCGGTCGTAGAAGCGTACAACAGTCTTTTCCCTAACAAATTTAAAGTATCAGCTGAAGTGCACTTTCCGATCTCAAAATTTGGAGTCTGAGACTCCAATCATTTTGAAATGACCTCATGTATGTTGCTTCAAAACAGAAAAATGTCCATGACAAATCCACTTTTAAGCTGTTGAGCTGTTTGATCTCAAGATTGTCATGCCAATTTACATTTTTTTCATACTCATGAAATTGATCTACAATATCTTAATTCAAGCATTCAAAATGATGTTAACAAATGTACTATACATGATGTATTTTGTGTTTTAAACAGTATATTTGCCATTGATCCAATGAAATGCCACATATTTTACTCAGATTAGCCACAGACCAGTTTTAACAAAGAATTTGCTTCTCAAAATTTGTGTGTGTGTTAAGTAGTTCTTTCTATTAACTTAATATCAATACGTCAACTTTCATCATTTCTCATGGATACTTCATTTTTTCATCACCAAATCAAGTTTTACATTCCAAACTTGATCCTTGATCATGCGTTAGAATTCTTTGATTACGACCAAACTTTAAATTTGTCTTTCAATTCTATGGCGTTGTTGCTATGCTGACATACTTGCACGCGAGTTACAAAAATCAACTTTCTTTCCGCTCTAAAAATACAATGCTTAGTCTCACAAAGACTTGAAAGTGATTCATGGAGGTGGGATGTATCTTGAATCTTGGACATGCTTCATCAGTATCTCATG
>CAAAJI010000839.1:10917-22077 GCA_900642245.1 Fragilaria radians | reverse complement strand
GATCCAGGCTTTCTTGATCAGCCCATTGCAAATCATCTAGGCACATTATGATTGTCTTTTCAAGAATCAACGATGATTTCAACAGAGATGTAAACGAATGTTTCAAGCGGCGAAACGCGAAGCTGCCGTTGCAATCAATCACTTTTGACGGTTCTATTTCGGTTCCCAAAATTTGTCTGCATTCTGGCAGAGCGTTACAAAGAATACCATCGTCACCTCCCAAATATTCTCGTAACGTTTCTCGAATCGTTTCAATTCGAGCATCTTGAATGAGCTGAAAGCATAAATCAGCCAGTGCTTCTCGAACAGCAGAATACGGCTGTCGATGAATTTCATCAAACTTCCCTGACACAAAGTATCGATTTGGACTAACTTTTCTCAGTTCAACACAGAGAGAGGACTTGCCACATCCTGAATCTCCGCTGATAAATATAACTTTCGGCGTTTTTAACTTGTCAACTTCATCGGCTAATTCACGTAGGATAGTTAATTCATTTGCTCGACCACAATACGGAATGTTTTCCAAATTTAGCTTCATTGACATTCCAAAAATGATCCTTCAAAAATGGGTAATTGTTAAGGATAGGGGAAAAGGGCACACTTCGATAGTGACGTAAGCGAAAGACATCAATAATGTTACAGGTAAAAAAAAGGTCACTCTCTTCAAAAGTAAAAATTTCACAAATTTGTGTTTGCTTTCACGTGGATCAAAAAATAAAAAATCGATTGATTTCCAGCATTTTTCCAATTAATTTCTTTTTTGTTCAAGAGATCCGCCTTTTTTCAACCATGTGGGCCAATTAGGTTGCTTACAATCCCTTGGGAATTGAATCTTTCTCCAGTAAGTGGTTTGTCATATAATCACTAATAGTCATATTAGTTGGACAGAATTCTACCTTCACCTCTTTTCGATTGATTAAATTGTTCATGAAAAAATATTTTATATCAAAGTGTCAAGTTCTCTTTCCAGAGCTCAATTTTCCATTAACTTCTACCTTCATTGCCGCCTGATTATCCCTATAAACTATGTTTTCTGCCACTTCATATACTTGTTCCTTTAAGAACAATTTTGTCCAAAAAACCTTTGTTGCAATATCATCAAAAGAAATAAGTTCAGCCTCTGTTGAACTTCTCATATTTGTTTTTTGTTTAGTTGAAACAACTTGGGCTACCCCTTCTCCTAAAGTCATTATTGCTCCTGTATGACTTTTCATATCATCATGGACTCCAAAGGATGCATCTAAATACCATTTGACAATACAATTATCATTCATCTTCAATCTCAAGACATCAACGTATTTTTTTTAAAATTGCAACAACAATATCAATTTACTCCAATCCTCTTCAGTGGGATTTTTGACCCTCGTTGTTAAAAATGCTATACATGGCATTATATCTGGCCTTCCACTCCTTGCTAAGAAGAATACCTTTGCAACAAAAGTATGGAAAGTTTCTGCTCTCTTCCAATTTAATGTTTCATCTTCATTTGAAATCTTGAATAAATTTTGATTCCATGGACATTTTACCTTTTTCTCTCCCAAATTGTACGGGAAATCTTTCAGCATCATTTCAATGTAATTTTTCATGTGTACTCTAAAGACTTGATCCTCTGAATAGTCAAGTGTCATTGCCAAATAGTTATGAACGTTTCCTCGTATTGCCTTCACATTACCAATCTTTTGGTCTCCATAAACTTTATTCAGCCAATCATGGAAATTGTTGTTCACTTGTGCAGATTTGTGACTTGATTTCAAGTCATCAACATGCCACACAACTGTGTGCTGAGACCCATCAATCACACAATTAGCCACACATGGTTTGTATGGGATTATTTTAAATCTAATGGATTCCAAATCACCCTGCAACGTTTTATAAAAAAGCAAGGCAGATTGCAACATCCCATAATGGCATTAAATACATGTACATAAATTATGCTTGATCCTCTTTCCAACAATATTTGTTCCTTATTGATATTCGGATCTAAACCAACCATCATATCAACCAGTTGACCTCTAAGCTTCATGATAATACGTTCACCATCCTTTGTCAACCCCGCTGATGTTTGTACAAAAGCATTGGGAATGTTGCTAGTCATAACATCTCTCTTTTCTTTTGCATCTATAATACTGGTAAAAAATATTGACTCAGTTGCAACTGTTTGATTGGATGCTTCATCTTTATTCATGAATTTTCCTGAACACTCCCATTTGCACAGGTTCTTGCTTTGATTCTTTTATCACTCTTTTCAACTAAAAAGAATAAACTTTCCATAGTTGGTTTTTTTCTGTATTGGACAATGATGCTACATTGATTGGAACAAAGACACCTCTTTCATGCAGTTGCTTCATTTCATTGAAGGCTGCATCTTTTCCTTTCATTCTATAACAAAGAATTCCCTGCTTGAGATTATAAATTTGGACCATATAATACTCTTTATTGTCATTTACATAAATCAAATTGAATTTATGAATCACCAGGGCAATTATTTTACCAGAATCCTCTGTATATTCAACATACATGTTACTAACAACAGGTGAATCATGTTGTACCAAATTGGTTCGGACAACAGGTTTGATCCCACAACCACTTCTGGTGACTGTAACATTCACATCTCTACCAACCTCAACATTCTCCACTGCTTGTTGTTGAACACTGCCTTGATCTTCCCCTTCTGTTGTTTCTTCTTCTATATTTCCTATCATATCTTAATCCTCTGAGATTTCTCCACATATTTGATGTCTCAATTATCTCATATAACTCATTTTCAACTACCTTTTCTGATGAATACTTCTCATTATCATCATTACCATGAGCATAAGTGTCTTGGTCTTCTTCTCCTTTGTTGCTTTTGTCAGGTGTATAATGCACTCCTGGAAGCCAAGCATTATTGTGAAGCACTTCCTTGAATTCAAGCTCATATTGACAATCTTAAAGAATCTTCAATGACAGATCTTTGCTTGTTGACATTTGTAGGACTGGCTTGTATTCACTGACTTCAAATTCTTTCAGTTCATCCAGTGCACTCACAATGTCATTTCCGTACTCAAACTCTTTCTTTATATGATTGATAATGTAAAGTGCTGTTGATTCATATTCTCAGTCCTGTTTTGCAGTACCCAGGAAATATGAATAATCTTTCAGCTCCTTCTTATTTGCAGACGGACTCTTGTCATAAGAATTGTTAGTCTTTGGTGAAGCTTCTTTGCTTCTTGCATTGGGATTCTGAGTCCTGCTTTTTGAAGCACTTTTTGAAACATTCGATGACCTCATACTTCAACACTGATCTTTTCTTGAATTAACGTTAGCGTTAACCAGCTATAATTTGTTTAAACTGTTGAATTCTAAGGTCAATTACAATTAAAATTACAAACTCTCTTACGATTGTCCAAATCTGAAGTGTAAACAAGTTATGACCTAGAAACGAAATTCTTTTTCCAATCGAATTTAATATCATTCTTCTCCGTTTGTCTTTACATGAAATTGGTGTTTTCTTCGCTCATCAAATACCTAATTGCTCCAACAATACGGAATGTTGTCCGAATTTCGCTTCCAAAAATGATCCTTCGATAGTGACGTAAGCGAAAGACATCAATAATGTTCCATACAAAAATTGGGTCATTGTTGATGCCATGAAAAAAGGTCATTCTTCGATTGTGACTTAAGAGATTATACTTTGTTAATGACAGATAAAAAGGTCACTCTCTTCAAAAGTAAAAATTTTACAAATTTGTGCTTCCACGCGGATAAAAAACGATTGATTTCCCGTATTTTTCCACATAATTTCTTTTTTGTTCAAGAGATCCGCCTTTTTTCAACCATGTTGGCCAATGGGGTTGCTGACAATACCTTGGGAATAAATGCTACTGAAGGAAAGAGGAAAGCGAAACCCTTTCCCATAGAACTTGTCCCAATTACAGATCAGGATTGAGACTAGTTTGAATCTGCTGTTGAAATTGACAGCAGGAAACAAAGCTCAACATACCAGAGTGAGTTTCTTGTGGCTAAGTCTGTACAACTTCCTTCCAATAGGGAGATTTGATATTGCCTTTGCATCATCTGATTTAACATGTCACCAAGGAACGGATATTTGAAGGATGTTGAGGGAGTTCTTGCTTACCTTAAGCCCTTTCCAAAGGGGAGACTTATTGTTGAAAAGTATATCCAGCTCATTCTACTTACCCTGTAAGGATATCCGAGTTGGAAAGATTTCTATCCAGATGCTGAAGAAGAAATTCCAAGTGACCTTTCTTTGTCAAAGGGATGAAAAGTCCGGATGACTGTCTACGTGGATGCAGATCATGCATATGACTTAGTAAGGTATGCTTATGATGTTGAAGAATACACCAATCAGATAGGTAATCTAAACATCAGAAGACAGTAGAGACTTCAACTCACGGTTGTGATTTAGTAGCTTCTAGAATTGCTACAGAACACATTCTGGAGGTTAGATTCATGTTGAGGTCATTAGGTGTAGATTAGCTGGCCCTACTCTAACGTTAGGAGATAATATGTCAGTTGTTTTAAATACTTCAGTTCCCTGGAGTGTCTTGAAGAAAAAGCATAATACATTTGCTTATCATCGAGTCCGGGAAGCTATCACGGCTAAAGTGATGAGGTTTGCATATGTGACGCGTGAAGAAAATGTCAGTGAAATCCTAAGTGATGAGAGATTTCATCCACTGGTCAATAATTACTTGTTTTGTGTTCCCGAGATTCAAAAATGAAAGTCATTTACATGATTAGGATATATATGAGAATATTATAAACAAAATTAGTGCTTTTAAAAATGATGACAAGTTACAGGCTAAGGAAGGGGGAGGTAAACTTCTTTAGTTATCAGATGTACCATCATATATTAGGGGAGTAGTAAGATGTTGTGAAAATTTATATATTTTAGAATTACCAGCAGGAAGTGGACTGGTTAAGTAATGTCAAGTAATTGCGATGCGTTTGGGTTTTAGCCCTACATTATGATGAATCCTGTTGGTAGCTGGTGCTATGTATTTTGCTAGATTTGTTGTAGGTACTATTCATTGCCATTTTTTCCGTTGCTTTCATCAAGGATCTAAATTTCGCTAAACACGATCATTGGTTGTAGAGTCTTTGTTACGTTAGAGAAACTAAGATATATGTTATAACAACTTTGTCACATCTTAACGGTGCTCTACGATTAGATTTAAAACTAGGTCAAAGTAAAATTAAATTTAATCTTTACTTCTTTTTAGTGTTGGCTTGGAACTTCTATCAAGAGATGTTCTTGATACGTCTCAAGATATCTGCGTGCCATCTCTTGAAGGTTTGATTTTTCCAACAAATTAGTGAAGTCTCTTCAACTTGCTAATAAGGACAAGTTGGTGATTCATAAGGAAAATTTAGTCAAGACCTTTGACTCTTCATAAGTTAAGAGTTAACAACTAATTTAGATTATATTTATAGCCGTCTTTAGATTAGATCCAGTTTTGGAATGTATAAATATACTTTCCATTTATAAGCAACAATTATGCCTCACTAAGTTTATCTAATGAATTATTTTATCATATTTAACTTGTGGTCAATAGGCCCTTACTAATAACTATCCATATCTAGATGAGTAAATATAAGGATATGCTAGTCTTACTACTATCTACGATGCACTAGCGGTACAGGACACCAGTGCACAGACACATCTCTTAGTTTAACATAAACTTGTTTAAACTGTTATTGCTTAAAGACTATTGTGTTAGGGATTTGCTTCTTGATCCTAGTCAAGGTAGGTCAAACCGTTCAGAAAAGAGTTCGCCACGGTAGTTGTTGCGATAAAAGGATCGATAAGGTCGAAAATAGAAAGTTAAATTATAGGCTCACGATTTACACAAAACAATATTTCACAGCATACATTTAATTTAGAACTTATTTTTAATTTCAGTGTGCCAATAGATTTAAAGATTCAAAACAAAGTCAATCATATCATGAACGACGTCAACTACGACCATGCTTGGATTGCAGAATTGGAATATAAGGATGATGGCAAGAGGTCAGTGCTGATTCCGACCATGCATTGAACTCCAATGATACATCCAATAATCTATGTAACAACATTAGTTATAACTTGAACGGAAATGAAGATGAGACAGAAACGGAAGAATAGAACCTTATGAATCCGATGACATATCATTCTTATCAAAGCCAAATCCAACTACCCAAAGACTCAACACAATACCCTTCAACATATTGATCCTCATAAAATTAGCATTGATGTTTACAGCATTCCAGACAAATCTTCCGGGGTTATTAATGCCATTGACAACATTTTTGATGACTCCTCTGAGGATAGTAAGGATACTAATGAAAACAATCCTGACAAAGCACAACCAGAGAGCACAACTTTAGAGGAACTAAATGTAACAAACACCCGTTCTGTTAGAGTGTCAAGAGCCCCAACCTACCGGTAGTATCAAGTTATCAAGTTAGGTCAGAATCATTTTAAGATTAAGGTTATCAATTCAATTTCGAGAGAATATACTACTCGGAGGGAAAATGGTTTCTAGAAGACGACGACAATCAAAACTATTCATTCGATGGTTTTTGGTCCTAATGATCGATAGGATTCTTCAATATACAACACCAACAATGACTTGGGCTGGAACTCCTGCACCAGCTCAATTTTTCCATCAGCAGCTTTTGGATCATACCGAAAGCAAGAGTAGAACATTTTGGTCACAACGATACTACACTTGGGAAGATGAATTTCAAGGTCCTGGTCATCCTATTCTATTAATCTTGGGTGGAGAGGGGAATATTGAACCCTCCACGGGGCTAGTATATCCCTTTGTGACGCATCATTTGGCGAAAGACTTTGGTGCCTTTGTCCTTCAACCGGAACATCGATTTTATGGGCAATCTCAACCGCTGAAAAGCAAAACAACAATAAAGTCAGGAAGGATTGCTATGAAAAAAGAGGAAGAAGGCCCTCATATGAGTGGTATTGATCCTCGAGTTCGTTATTTGACTCCCTATCAGGCACTATCCGATGCTATGCGTCTTTTGTCCTATTACCAACGTCGATTGGGATGCTCCAGTAATCGTTCTGATTTTGAGAATTATTGTCCTGTTATTACAATTGGTGGTTCATATCCTGGTTGGCTCAGTGCCATGGCACGATTGTTATTTCCTGATCAAGTTGATATTGCCTATGCTGCATCAGCCCCAATGAAGTTTTATTCCCAACAACTTGCATCCTCCGAACTTTACTATCAGCATATTACTACAGTCGCAGAACGAGCATATCCTGGTTGTGCGTATCATGTACGGACAACACTACGAATGGTCCAAACAATACTTTTAGAATTACCCAATCGGGATGTTACCTCTGCTGCAATAGCTTTGGGATTTTGTCCGTCAAGCATACCATTATACATTCAAACCATGACGCAACTGTCAGAAGAACTGATGATGATTATCGCCTACACCTTTGCGAATGATAATATGGCATATTACCCTCCGGACAATACGACACAACTATATCAATCCTGTAAAATATTTGCATCCATTCGTGAGGATCCATTCCGTATTGTGTCTCATTTTCTTCGTTTTCATTTTGTTGATGCCAATGAAAAAATTCAACATTCCTCCAAAAATTGTGTTCGCATGTCGGAACAATTACCGTCGGGACCGAATGCCACAATCTCTTCCGGTGATTGGAGTGGTGTAGGAAGTGGACCTTCCGGGGAAAGTTGGGATTTTCAAACTTGTACTCTTCTAGTAGAAGCCATTGGATTTTCGGATATTACGACCATGTTTCCATCGCGTCCATGGACCATAAATTGGTTGAATCAGCATTGTCAGCAACGATTCGGTGTGACACCTGAACCGTATCGATTGGTGAAAGAGTGGAATTTTGATGATTTTGTTGGATCTACCAATGCAAGTCATATACTCTTCACGAATGGTCTGAATGATGGATGGTCCGTGGGTGCTATTACTCAAAATTTGAGCGACAATTTGATTAGCCTTAATTTTGAAAATGGAGCACATCATTCGGATTTATCTGGACAAGGTCCCTCTGATCGTGATACTCCAGATATCATTGAGGGTTTTAGTAAAATTCGTAATTTGTTATCAAAGTGGTTGAATGAAATTCAGCCTATCAAGTATCCATTAAGAAAAAAGACTGAGTTGATAAAAGTAGTAACTTAAGCGTTAAACTTATTGTTTTTATGACCCAATCGCATTCGTTACATTTCCAAGAGGACTGCGACGTATCATTCTTAGCTTTTCCCTAAGGTTATTCCGACCTCCTGCTGCAGTAATTGCATTCAATCTTTTGTAGGCTCTCTGAGTTGTTATCGGAGAGGTAGACTTTTCTTGAGGAGGAGAAGGATTCTTCGCTTGGGGAGGGGAAATTCGAGTGGACTGTGGCGCTTTTGTCAGATTTTGTGTGACCGCGGCTGCATCAAAAAAAGTCTGCTCCGAAAGAGCAGGTTGAGATGTCATTTCTTGCTGACTGTTCGGGGTTTGGAATTGTGATCGGATGGACTCGCTTTTCGAGTCGTTACTACTATATGTGCCAAAAGATGTCGGAATGTAGCTTTGTCCAACCTCTTTCCCGGACATTTGAAGCGGTGAATTGTTTTGCAGTTTTCGAGGAAGCGACGGTACTGCATGCCATTTACTTTGAGCTCCACTCGCCAAAGCTCCACCAGGAAACGGTTTTTCAACTGGTAATGCTGCTGGTGTACTCACAGAAGACTTCACCATTAACTGGTGATTATGTGGTGTCCGGGGTCTATTTGTACTAGTTTGAGGCTCGCCTGATCGAGGTGGAGGTGGTGTTGGAGGAAGTGGAGGCGGTGTTGGGGGAGGTGGCGGTGGCGGTGGCTTTACATCATTGGAAAAATTAAATTTTGACTCCGGTGGATCCAACCTAGGTGATCGATTATTTTGATCCGGAACTGAACCAGAAAACTTTGGCTGTACAGAAAGCATTGGTGATGGAGGAGGTCTTGGAATATGCAGCTTTGCATTATTTGGTGTAGTAGACGTAGGCAAGGATGATCCATGAGTAGTGGTCACCTTACTCATAAAGCCATTGGGTGTCGTCGTATATCTTGGACTATTTTGAGATGAGTTACCTGGTTTGACCGATGACTCGTAGCTCTGAATTATTGCATCTCCTGAAACGTTTTTGCAATCATTGGAATACTGTTTGTTTATCCTCTCCTGTTGTTCCATGTTCTGGATCTTCTGTTGTTCCTTCTCTTTTTGTTTCTCAAAGGATTCTTTTGAATGCCTAGGCTTTCCTTTTCCTTCTATCATGAAGCGCTCAAAATTCTGAATTATGGCTTGTTTTTCCTTCAACAGCTTTTTCGAGAGTTGTGCCTCAGATACTGCTTGTTGATAAAGCGACAAGCTAACAGTCGATTCAGATGACCGGATTTGATTTTTGAGCTGTGCAATGACTTGCTGATACTGCTTTTCTTGCTGTTCCATCTCTGCAACTTTTTGCATGGCTTGCTGTTCGCATAAATCTGCTTGATTTTGCAATTCGGCCTTATCCAAGATTAATTGATCTTTTTCACGTTTCAAAGATTCATTAATTCTCTTAAGGGCATCCACTTGTTCTTGCGCTAATCTGCGCGACTCTAATAGAGTGTTACGATCTTTCTCAGCGGAAGCCATTGCTTGAGCGAATGCCTTGATAGCAGCCTTGCTGGATGCTAGTTTTTGGGCAACGTCACGGACTAGATCTTTGCGCTGATTAAAATCAAATGCTGGAACCTGAAATAATATGATAAATGAGTGTACAAGCCAAGGAACAATTAGCAGAACAATTTTTCCTAGACTTACTCGTTTTGCATCTCGACCAATCGCGTGTTGTAAAGTAGACAGAAGGCTTGTTCTTTCGTTCTGAATGGAATCCAGATTTGATCTTGCTCGCATCAAAGCAGCTTCCACTTGCTCTGCAGCTGCAATTCGCTTTTCATGCACTTCTAACAACTCTTGTCTAAGTTGAGTCTCTGAATGCCGAGCTGCTTGTAACTCTTCATGACTTTGCTTCTCTTGCAAGTTCAACTTCTGCCGAAGCTCGTCTGTGCCTATGGTCATATTATGCAAAGACACTTGCAAATTCTGATTTTGTTGCCTTGATTGCTCTAATGCATTTTCTAATCGAGTTATATTTGCCTCGGCTTTAGCTTTTGCCAGCTCCAATTCGTGCAAGCCGTTACGGAAGTAATCATTATTTTCATACTGATTTTTACCCGATGAGATCGGCTGCTCCTTTTGCTCACCCCAATTTCGTTGCAGATTTCTGACTTGTTCATTCAATTCTTTTTCTAAGTAGCGCCTTTCACCATGGAATTGATCAAGCTGTTCTGCAAAAGCGTCTTCCTCAAAGCGATTCAAAGCCGACAAGTGCTCCAAAATCGACGCTTCTGTTTGTCCTGGTGTCGGTGATACCTGCAGTGAATAATCTCGATCATCATTCCCCTGGGAAGACGACGATAACGACATGATCAACGACGATGATGATGGAGGGGAAATATGGGAATTCCCTTTTACATGTGGGGCCCAGGTTACTTGACGCTGATACGGCGACTGCCTATTGTGTACTGAATTGGATGTCGAACTGACATTGGATGTTGAACTGACACTATCCAACTGTCGTTGGGCGGCTTTAAGTAAAGATGGATAACATCCAGTGTTGTCTTGTTGCAAGGTAGACACAATTTGGTGCAACTCATTTTCTGATTGGCAGGCGCTGACATAATCAAAGCTTAACATTTCCACAGGAATGTTGCAATTACTTCCATTGCTGGTACTGAGGAGAAATGAGGAAGTACCCTCCGTAATCACAGATATTGGTGATGCAAGAGGAGATTGAAATGGCTCACTTTGATGATATGGCCCCAAACGTTTTGCTTTTGACGGTCCGATTGCTGTGTTGCGAGGTGATATTTTCAAAGCATTATCTCTAAAATTTCGTACTGCTGTATATTGCGAGTTTGATGCTCCTTTTGTTTGTGGTGTTTTTGTGGCATTTATTTGCCGAGGAGACCAAATCGAGTGCAATAAAACTTCTCTCTGGGGAACTTGAGTTGGTGAAAACAAAGGTACTCCATGGCTTGGAGTCGTCATCCGTAACGCCCCTGTTTGTATTAATACGTTTGATAAAGCAATGGC
>CAAAJI010000838.1:3383-18498 GCA_900642245.1 Fragilaria radians | reverse complement strand
GTTTGCGGATGAAAGTACTTGTTTGATGTCGTCGACGTAGTTTCGTCAGGTCGGAAGAAGATTCCTCAAGTGTATATTAATATAATGACTTAACCTGGAAGTTAAAAGTAGAAATAAGATGTAGAGATTAAAAACAAGGAATTATAGAATTAATAGATCAGGTTTTAATCTCATACTTTTAGGTGAAGCTTTGAGGAGAAGGTTTTACTTTGAAGCTTTCATGAGAAAGCTTATTTACTTAGGATAGACTTTCCTGAGTAGACTTTCAGGAGAAGCCTCCCTGTGCCAGACTTTCATGAGAAGAGCTCTTACTCAGTCTTGGCACGTTTGGCCTAGGGCGACATTCTACGTCACCTCACAACACGCATGGTTGTGGCACTGTCATCGATTAGCCCCAAAGCATTATACGAAGTATATCAAAGATACGTATGGAGAGAATTATAAGATTGAAGCATTCCCTCCTTTTGCATTTCAAACCCCGGAATTGACTTCGGAAGACGAACAGCCTGTTGCTGTTGTAGCCACTCGGCGAATTTGGAAAGAATTGTATCCCGATGACAATTTCTTCCCTTCAAAGTTCGATACAATCACCTCTGATGAAGACAACTTACTAGCAACTACAACAAAGAACGATATGCAATATTTGGTCGGGAACTTTGATTTGATAGCATCCGCTCAACGACAAGCTACTTTCCTCTGGCAGGTTTCTGGAGAACGCTTTGAGGATGATGACTTCTTAGAAGAAGGTGTCTCAAACTACAAAATTTTTCTCAAACTTCGATCCAAGGCAAGGAAACAAGGTGTTATTCTTGTTCCAACCTATCAAATTGATTTGTTTTGGCACACACATATCTTAGTTTCTATCCAACAATACGATAAAGATTGTTTGGAAGTTATTGGAGAAACTTTGCATCATGACGATTCCTTAACAGATCGTAGTGACGGAGGAGTTCTGGATACTTCGTACAAGGCCACATGCAATCTCTGGAAACAAGAATATGGATGTGAGTATGCTGTAAGTGGTGGTATGTATCGAGGAGAGCCACCACCAGACTATTATTCCGCGGAATGGAAAGCCTGGAATTGTCTAGATGACTGGCTATTGAAGGGAAACTTACATTTAATTGGGAAGACAGGGGCATCATCTACTGCTCCACCAAAGGCTTGGGCGAATATTCATGGCTTAACTTCCGATGGTAGTCAAGCTTTCATTCCAACACGTGAATCTTCTCGTTTCGAATTACGCAATAAAAGTTACAAGGCCAACTATATTTTGGGTACAACACCAAATGGTGTTGGGTATTTTCATCTCGAAACTCGAGATGCTCAAGAAATTCTATATGCTCGAATAAGTCATAGAATCCAAAGTATGGAATCGGATATAGCCTGCCGAAGGGCTTGTTGTCGGGGGAATACGAGATCAACGTTAAAGTTGGAACGAGATCTTTTGGAGATGAAAAAGGTGGAAACTATTTTATTGGAACGCCTTAATGCCCCACAGCCCTGGGGTACGTCGAATACCAAACGTTCGGAACGTTCCGAGCAGTCAAGCTACGTGGCAGCAGATGGTGCATGGTTATATCCTCCATACCTCTACTACGCGGCAGGGGGTGCTTGTGGTGGTGCAGTAATTTGGAGTGGTGGAGCATGCGGTGGGTCTGCTTGTGGTGGTAAGTAAATTTTTTTAAAAATTGAATTCATAAATGTTATTAAAGTTTCTCATGAAAAGCAAATTTAGGAGGTGATGGCGGTGGTGGTGATGGCGGCGGTGGTGATGGTGGAGGAGGATGTGGTGGTGGTGGCTGTGGCGGTGGATGTGGCGGTAGCTAGAGAGTTTGGACACCGGTTGGAGTCTTCTATAATCCCTAAATCCTAAACTGCAGTCATTTGATGTAGATTCGAAACTGCATCTTTCTATCTGAATTCAGGATGATGGTGGTGGTGGAGGAGGATGCGATTGAGGATATTGTAGTGTCGTTAAGATGACAAAAATAATATGGAAGTTGACTAGGAAAAGATCCATTGTTGTAGACGTTATTGCCAAAATCCTGGCTTCTCTACGAGACTAGATGTCAAAAGTGAAAGTAAATTTGAAATATTAAGGGAATGTCCCACTTCAAAAATTAGATTTGTTAGTTACTATTTTATTTGGAAATAACAAAAGAATAGACATTCACAGCTTTGAATGTCAATGCGAAACTAACTTCTTTCTATTTCAATATCCGTACACTAAACTGTCTTTCTGCTTCCTCTCAAAACCCTTCCCGACTGCTACTACGAGGCATCTTCGCTTTTTCAGCAAGATAACTCTGATAGCGTGAGGATTTCGTGAATGTGGTATCCACCTGTCGAAGTCTATGAGTCAATCGAAGTAAATCATTGGTCGCAGTTTCCGAGTCGTCATTTGTTGAAGTTAATGTCACAATCCCATCCTTAATATCAAACTGAACATTGGGTACTTGACAAAGAATTTGTCTCGTTTCCTCCTCGGAAACTTGTAAATGCTTAGCCATGAGGGAGAGTGGAAGATTGGAATAAATAGATGCCAAATGGTGGATAGCACGGAACTCCAGTTCCATTACTAAATGTTGAATCAATCCAGTAGTACCATCGAGCTCCCAAATATTAGAATGTTCGGCAAAAATTTGGCGCATGAGAGGAAGGTTATCACATGACTTTGCAATCCTATAGTAGGGTTTAAATCGCTTGTGATCCATACGTGAGGAACAATACCGTCCGAACGCAAATGACCCACCGGGAGGGAGGTCAGCTAAGGATGGTGATGATGATTCAGAGAGTATTGGGTCACTCCAAACAAGACAACGAAGGATTACCCACTTAGTCCAAGCATCCATAACGATTTGTGATATGATAGTATCCGTCGGTACCATCAAGACAGTGCCAAAGCAACGTAGTGCCATATACCAATCATGACAACCTGTATACACTAAGCCACGAAGGTAATAATATCGTAAGATTGATTCCAGTGAATAATTTGATTTGTTGGGGAGGGGCCAATCGTTACCAAGGATACGTGCAGCGAAACGATAATGACCTGCTAACAGAGCACATTGTATGAATTCTATGGAAACGTGAGAGATGGAGTGATCATACAACTTGACGAATGCCGCTAGAATCCCTGATTTAGAAATGTTCGATCGTGGTTGGCACCACACGGCGACTCGTCCCACCATCTAAAGGTTTGTTTGTCGAAAACGATGGACAACAAGAACAATACATTAGTGTTTGAAAAAATTTCAATACAAAATATTCTTGCACAATCTCAATATAGTTACCTGTGCCAACAATTGAATTTGTTCATTTACTCTATTCCAATCCAAAGAATTTACAATAGTTTCCGATAGAATAATAGACATATGTCGAGCTGCCACTTTTAGAAATGTGTACGAGATTTCTTCATCTACAATTGCAATAGCTTCTGTTGTTGCTGCTGTTGTTGTTGTTGTTGTTGTTGCCATTGTCGCAGCAGGTGGAGAAGGAGGCAGCGGTAACGACGTTACTGAAACCAATGCCTCCTTAGACAATGGACAGGTAAGTAACGATGATAATACTACCATCGCATACGAATGATTGGACCAAAATGAAGATTCTGAAGATGAGGATGCATCCTCCCCTCCTCGTTGAGCGACGATGACCATGACAACAAAAAGTTCTGGATGAAATTCAAAGTTGTTTCCGTTTCAGTACTCTACTACTACTGTAGCCTATATAGTATGCTTTTAATCATTCCGAGTTTACTGGTGAAGTGTGTTTAAGTATGTCCAACAGGAGCAATCAAATTTTAGAGGGTTTGTCATTTGATCTGAAGAGTGATATTGAATATCTTACTGACATGCCCGATAGGCATTGACAAAGGATCAAATCTTGAATGGGGTATTAACCATATAATCCAAACTACTAGCCCCCATCCTAAAATATCTTGGAAGACAGGAGCAGAGGCAAGAACAGTTATCTTCTCTTTATCATTATAAGAATAATTGAGCATTGCAATCACAGTTCGTTTTAGAAGAAGTGTTCTATTTTGAGCCACTGTAACGTTCCTTAGCTAGTCAAATTTAGTTGATATGAAAACAATTTCATATGTTTTCCATTCACAAGGAAATCAATTCACGGGAGGCAGCAAAATTGTTCCCAATTGTGGATGTTCATTTTGTATCAAGTAATTGTTTTCTTGTCTGCGTCTGCTATCAATCGCCGATGTCTCCAATACATGCCAGAAGGGACTTCTCATGACGAATCAAAAAATAGTTTGTTGTTAGCAAATAGTTGGCAAGGTGAATGAATTTCCCTTAAAAGTGAGATTATTTACCATCTCTCGCATGCAGGCGTGGTTAATTATGGAGATATTCATAATTAACATGCTTTTTTAAAATCAGCCACTCATGTTTGTCCACTCTTAAAGGGGAAAAATAATACAGAAAAAACTTGATTTGAAAGCAAAATGGGAATTAGAGTGCGGTATTCCAATTACAAGTCGTTGTATTTCATCTAATTCGGTGGAGAGCGCAATTTCTTTGTTTTGTCGTGCCTTTGGCAAAGAGGAATTAGATGTTGGAGATGTTCGCCTTTGGAGACTTTCAAACATATACTGTGCTCCTTGGAGAATTGATAAAGTGAAAGACCATAACAATTCCATAGACCCGATAAAGTGGGCAGAATATCAAAAGTGCGCATCAGCAGATAAAAAAACTTATTTCGATACGGCATTGAATGTGAATTTGGAGAAAACATATTTTGAACTTAATCAACGCGAAAGGAAAGAGATTACAATTGAAAAAGATATAATTGAAGTAATCATTGAAGATATACTGTATTTCTCTGATGATGAGGATCAGCAAAACATCCAAAATGATAAAACAAATCTTATTGGATTTGAACCCATGACTACTGATGATGATGAAGGTGACTATTATCGGGGAACTATTTCTTCGTCTTTTCAGTCCGAAGCTGTACTAAAATCTGTCGGAAATGGATTGTCATTCCAACAAACGGTGAATAGACTTGATGATGTTAGAACCTTAACAAGAATGTGAGGTAAATTCGGTAATATATCTCGATGCCTTGTAGCGAAAAATGTACGTATATATTGTGTCACATCACTTCAAGCTATTTTGGAAGCAATGCAACATTGCCGGGCTTTTGCGATCGCATTAGATGGTGGCAATAAATCTTCAGTCCCATATTTGGACTATAGACTACGCTTTGTTTTAGGCCTTAAGTTATTCAATGTGCACATGATTGCATGTCCAATGTATGAGTTGCATACGGGAGATAACACGTTTAATTTAGGTAGCAAGATCTTATCCAAACTTTGCCCAAAATTGGACAGAAAAAGCTCATTGGTATCACAACCGATGGAGCTTCGAACATGACAGGATGGCATACTGGATTAGCTACTTGCATTGAGAAGTTGGCCAATGCAGGTTTCTTTTGCGTATGGTGTGCTGCCCATCAATTAGATTTGGTGGTTCAAGCAAGATTCAAATCAATGTTAAACAAACGATTTGTTCACGTCATCCAAGGTATTACAGGATATTTACGACAACAAACGAATTTGATCACATCGATGAAGACAGCATGTCTGCGCTTTTTTGACACACAATGGCTATCCATGGGATGATTGTTAGATTGGCGAATTGCTAAAAGACTTCCACTGTAGGCTTATTTTGAAGAAAGACAACCTCCATGTTGACCGCCAAATGAGTGGTGGATTGAAGTTTACGCATGGGCTGAAGTTGTAAGCATCATTAACATTACATTCAGAGAGCTTCAAGGTAATCAGTTGCTTTTGGGTGAGCAAAAAAACATCTCGAAAGACTGCCAGAACATTTAATGAGAATTGGCAGCATCATTTCCAGTGCAGATGTATTGTTTCAGGATGTTCCAAGTCATTTTCAGCTTGGATGCTTTTGCATAACAGAGCTGTCTGCAGAGTCATTTTTGCGCAATTTAGGTTCTAATTATATTCTTGATGTGCTGACAAACTACAAGGATAGCTGTGAATTGGAATAAAATGCTCTACTATAATGTAATATATTCTTGCGCCTAGTTCAGGGAATTATGTATTATGCCCACACAGAAGTAGCTGAAACAGAGACATTTCTGGATGTGCACCTCCTGCAATGCCTTGGAATGTAGCATAATATGGTAAATGTATGCTTACCACAAAAATAATAGGACAAAAAGAAGATATTCCAAACATTCAAACAATGTATAAACTATTTGAGAGAAAATACCACTCTGGGGAAAGTTTAAGTGTCTTGTGCACGCTACTAAACAACACAAAAGTTTGGATGAAGCAAGGTGCTGGTTGTATGAACAATATCCTTTGTTAGTTGCTTTTTGTGGTGGATTAGCGTCAACATTTCCAGGAACTAGCACTGTGGAATCCGACTTTTCTATCATCGGATGGGAAAAGGATGATTGTCAAACTGCCTTGTGTAACCTGAGCCTTGAAGGAATACTTCACGCAAGACAAAGGGAAGAAGATCCAAGCCATTTTGAGCCTTTTAAACAAATTAATAAAAGATATTCCATCATTTACATTTTCATAATCTATTTTCGTCCATAATTAAGCTAATTATAGAAATTATGGAAGTATCCATAATTGACCAGGCCTGCCCGCATGCAACAGAATTCCAAAGTGGATTGCCAAAATCTATATATATCTATGTGTGCGTGCATAATTGAAAGAAACATGGCTGCTTCCCAATGTTTCAACAATTCCCATTAGTGTTTGGGATTAATTGGTTCTCAGATTCGAACCGGATTCTTTGCTTTTTTACGCCGCCCCCGTATTGAAATGTTTGGGACCGTTAAGTGCACCTACGCAATCCACTTTTTCCCCAATTTCGGGTTCGTGTCCTCATTTCATATGAATCGGACTCCTTGTCAGTGCCGTCCTCATGTCCTCTTCACCTTCTTGTAACGTAGATATGGATTTAAGAATAGTCGAACTTGAAACAAAATTGAAAAAGGCAGAAGATGAACTACGTGCACTCAAAGAAAAATCGACTACTGGAAAGCCATTTATACCATCGTCGTCTTCGTTATCGTCATCATTCGTTCCTCACGTTGTGAGCCATAAAGGATATCTCTATCGTTGGTTGGTATGTACATTAAGATATTGTGTTTTGTCAATTTTTTCGATTCTCAAAGTAACATTTCCTTCAGGATCGTACCATCGGTTGGGGAGGAACCAAATGGTCGCTACGTTTCGTTTCTCTACAGGGAGGAAAGATTTCCTATTTTGGTTCTCATAGAGATGATGATCCTCGTTATGTATTGGCACTACGTGGATGTGCTGTCAGAGATGAGGGATACAAAATCAACAAACGACACAAATCGACAACAACCACCAAAAATTCAAACTCACAACCATCCATTGAAGAGGCAGGAGCATACTTTCATGTGTTTTCTATATATCAACGTCTGGAGGATGACACTGAAATTTTGCCTCTCTTACGATTCTCCACACCATCCCTGGCATCCAAAAATCAATGGATGACCCTAATTAGTGAAGCCTGTGTGTATGCCGATACCGAAGACTTTTTGGAGGCTGAACAGGCTAGTCAACGGGAAGAAGAATTACGTCGACAACAACATCTTGCAATGGCTCATGCTATGCCACAATCTACAGAGGGAACCTTACCACCACTCTACTTTGGAACAAGCAACAAGTCAACATTACAACGTCAGCATAATCGCCATCCATCCTCATCGAGACTTTCCTATCAAACAAAATCCACAATACGAGATGCTGAACGAGTTGATACACACTCTCGTAAGAATTATCCACCATCCAAGCCTATGCATAGAGAGGCAGCACCATCTTACCTTAGCGAAGAAGCTCCGATACAAAATTATCGAGGATTGTTTAATTTGGCGATGATTGTACTAGCTTTATCCAATGCTAGGCTTATTCTGGATACCATACGTCATCATGGATTCTTTGCAGATACTCTCCTCCAGGATATGAATTCCTTTCTGTCTTCCAGCAATAAATGGGATGACTTTCCTCTTCTGACAGGATTTTTGGGTATGCATATTGTCCTTTACATCACCTTTGGGATTGAATGGATTCTCAGTACGAAACGTGTTTCAAATACAACCGGCATGTTCCTTCATCACATCAATGCACACTTGTTTTTGCTTTTTGCTTGCTGGATAGTTTGGGTCCATATTCATAATCCCTTTACAGGCGCCACACTTTTATTTCATGTTGTCATACTTTGGATGAAACTTTTGTCGTACGCACTTGCGAATGAAGATTATCGAATGTCCAAAGATAGTGCTGCAACATTGGAGGCATTGGTGAAAAACTTGGATCCAGGTGTTCTGAATGTTACTTACCCTTCCAATATCACTCTATCCAATTTGTACTACTTTTGGATGGCACCAACATTAACCTACCAAATTGCATTTCCACGATCCGAGAAAATTCGTATCTGGCGTGTGGCATCACTTCTGTTGCGATTTTTCTTTGTCTTAATACTACTTCTTTTCCTAATTGCGCAAGTTATTACACCCACACTTGGATCTCTTGTTCAAGATCTAGAAGTCACAAAAGGTAAATTAACCTTTCATCTAATGGCAGAATACGGACTCCGATTGTCACTTGCAAACACCTATTGTTGGCTCCTTGTGTTCTATGGATATTTTCATGTATATCTCAACCTATCCGCCGAACTCCTTCGTTTCGGTGATAGGGTCTTTTATAAGGATTGGTGGAATTCATCTGACATTAGCTCCTATTGGCGACTATGGAATATGCCTGTCCATTATTGGCTTGTTCGACATGTCTTCTTCCCCTGTGTACGAAGGGGACTTTCCAAAACAATGGCAACATTTGTCGTCTTTTTTCTTTCGGCTGTATTTCATGAGCTGCTAATTAGCCTTCCCTTCCACATGTTACGACCCTGGGCCTACTTGGGAATGATGGGACAAGTCCCCCTTGTTTGGATTACAAAAGCACTCACCAAAAAGCTTCCAGGGACATCCATGGGAAATATCATCTTTTGGTTATCCTTTTGTATTGTGGGTCAACCCATGGCAATTCTCATGTACACCATTGATTATCAATATCAGAAGGAAACAGAAAATGTTCTTTCCACCAATATCATGGAACAGTTCACCAACAATTTCTTTGGTAGTAATGTCTCTAGTTGTGATGAGTTTTGAGCTTTTCAAGGTAATAATAGAATAACTTTAGTGAACAGACATTAAATCACTTTGAATTCACATCTAGTGTTTGTGAATTGAAAGGCTAGTGAACTAGTAAGCCTTATTTGAAGTTGCCATACATTTCTGTGATGTTCAAATCAAACCTCTCATCTGGAGATATATGTGAGATAATGGAAATGGTTCATCAATTCAATGACTATTCACTGGCTGATTGAATCCTTTATGAAAAATCAAGGAATGGCCTGCCATGACGACATATCACGTTAACTCTTCCTAGATTTAATGAATACATGATAAATAGATACAGAATACAGTTATTCTTGACTAGACTCTTGGCAAGAATTACAATTAGTGATAATGAAGTTATCTGTAGTAGCAAATAATAGAAAAATAGACCTGTAATAATGATTTTTCTAATTGATAAAGATACAGAAAGCTCTGGGCTTGTATTCTCAAATTCATCTTAAGATGGCTCACAGATAAAAAGCAAAAATAAAGTCAAGTGATTTGTGTCAATGGCAAGTATGCCAAAAGGTGGAGGTATAAATTAATAATTTTTTCTTATCTACTCTATGCATAATCACAGGTGATATGAAAAGAAGAAGCATGGCTGCTTCAATGTTATGCATCATCATAAAATGCTTCAATTTCCTTTTGTTCCAGTTCTGTGTACAAGGATTGAGTCAGGTCTACCACAGTCCGCAACACTCCCAATACACTTCTTCCTCTCTTTTTGTCGTCACATTATCGAAGTTATCAGCTATTTGATGAAAACTTGTACTCGAAAATTTCCCTCTTTCTTCTAGTTCTTGTTTCAACCATTTACAGTATTCAGATTGAAAAATAATCTGAAAGTTGAGAGTTCCATGTGAAGTTTTTATCGATTTTTGATCCTCTTGGTTCTGCAAAAAGTGAAGGGAAAGACATTCCGTGCCTCTATTTCGCTTGTGCCTTGTTCGTTTTTGCTCAACCAAACGCAGTTCCAATATCAACTCAACTGTTCGAGCTGGTAAACTCCAAACAAGCGCAGATGCAGTATGTTGCTTACCATTGCGATGAACACTCTTTTGAACATCACCATTTATTGAGAGATACAGCGTCCAGGTACAACTGGCATCGAAACCAATTAACTGAATCGCTTGGATATTCATGATAGCTGGTGGAAATTGATATTTCTGAGGTACTTGATATGGAGGATCAATAAGAGATACTTCTGTCGAGTCAGTACGAACCCATACAGCGTGATCATTTATCCAATGGTATGGTGCGACTTCAACAGTAGCGATAGGTTTTGGAGGCGATCGAATGCGTTGCTCAGAGTTATAAAAGGAATCAGAACACATTTTGCGTAAAACGACAATGTATATCTTGCCTGAATTCACAATGTCCCAACGGAGAAGAACTCCATACTGCATAGAAAGAAATCCCATTCGGAGTTCAATAACTGATCTTGTTTCAGTGTAGGTGGAAGTCACCTCGGTTGCTTTTGCCTTTCGTTTCTTCATCGTGGGCTTTCGCTTACTCCGCGTTGGCTCGCCACCTTTTCCATCTGCCACTTCACTCAGCAATTGCATTTTTTGACGAATCTTTTCCAAACAAGAGTCCTTTCCAATTGCACAAATTTCGGATCCAACTGGTTCTCCCTTATGTTTGTCTTTTTGAAGTCGACAATTCTCATGGAGGTAAGAAGGAGGATCTGAAAGAATACCTAGTGGTGTATGGGACAGTATTGACGTGGAGTTGTCATCCTGCATGGAGACTTGATCGTCATTTTGAATTGTCATGGCAGCCATTGGCGGCGCCGATGCTGTGTGTGACAGAGGAAGAGGCATCACTTGTCTTGAGAATCGCTTCGGAGATCGTCGCGTTAATGTTATATTTCGATTTTTTGGCTCTGATGCTTTGGTGATAATCTCAACAGGAGGTCGCGAAACGGACCTTTGAGAGGCATGAGACGTAACGCTTGCATCTTCCGCTTGAATTTGCCTTGATTTGTGACGCTGCTCTCGCAACAAGGCTTCTAGAAACTGATCATGCAGTGTGGCATAATCTAAGGAAGAAAAGTCCATGGAACAGTCAAGAGTTGGTAGACACGAGTAGACATCTTGAGGCTTTCGACCAGTGTTGGCTTCACATCCCAACAAATCAACGGATTGTTCAAATCCAATACAGACACATTCCATTATGTTTCCCAGCATAAGAGGGTTATCAGGTTGTATGTAATCATTTTTGATAATGCGAGGCGCCATCCTATTGTAAAATTAATACCTAGGGTATGGAAGGTTCGAAGGAGGAAATGCCGTTGCCCCTTTTCAATAACTTGGTCGTATTCGATTCGTTGTTTGACTCTGAGTCTTGTTCGTTATTAGTTTCCGATTGACAGACATTTAAACTTACAAGACACATCTTTCGTCTTCCAACAAACGTTTTTTGATTTCCAAACGAAATCTGTCTCACGAATTTGTTAAAAATTCTCAAATTCTACCTCCAAGCAGCAGAGATATGAAAAAGAAGGCTGAAAAGGAATCATAGATTTAAATCTCGAATTTTTTGTTCAACCGTTAGAATTTTTTTCAGAACGAAAGAGTACCTATACAGGACTCAGATACATTCAACATTCGACGAAATTTTTATAGTCACAATCATCGGTCGTTCCCAGTACCGATAAGAAATTCTGAAATTCAAACATCGGCGGGATCGATAATAGAATGGATATCGAATCTCTTATCCGGTCCAATTTCACGATTTCGGAGAGTGCGCGCTATTTTGGCACACGATCGGAAAAACCTAAACCGAGATTTTGATGTCGTTGTTTTTGTTCCAAACATGCATGTATAAGCATTGTACGTACTCCTTGGGAATACGCAGATTAAGTTAGGAATTGAAAAACTAAACCTTTTCATCCCAAATGTATGTAGGATATATGCATAGCAGACTTCCTGGTCGATGTTTTTGATAAAATCAGTTTCTTGCTCAGAAAACAACCCTGAAAAACTGCATTTAGAATTATACCCCTTGACTCGGATGATACAAAACTTAAGAAATCTCTCAATTGATATAATCTCGCAATTTTTGCTACCGTCATAGCAGGTAATTTTGGATTTGATTCTTCATCCCACATCAAAGTAATTCGTAAAAAGTGGATGGTTGAAATCATTTAGATACAATCTTGTATTAGATCATAGAAGCTCAGCACGCACAATATCAATAAACTGACAAAACCGAATAGGAAAATTGTCTAGTCACTGTAGGACTGCTATGTAATGTAGGTTCTAGTTTACATCATACTCAGCTGTGGATATCCTGCGATAATGAATCAAAAAGGATTGTGATAAGGAACGAACTCTTTCCAAGTCTAGAGTTATTGTGGTGTATGTGCTTCCATATTTCCTTTACTGTGGCCTTTTCTGCCTCAAGCATCAAAATAAATCAGGGTTGGATGAATCCTTCTCAACACCTATTTCATACCATAAACAATGATTATGCCAAGAAGGACCTAAAAGTAAAATGCAAGATTTGTGAACTAGCTGTTGACATTCTTTTTATGTCATATTGTGGTGTGAATTCAATGAAAGTAGAGATTATTTCAGATCACTATTCAATCATCCCATGCCTGCGCTCACTTCGAGAGCTTTGACGTTACCAATCTTGAGATTTCACTCATCATAAGCTGCCCATAATTGACAGCTGCTTTAAATAAGATTATGTAACTTGCTTCAAAAGCATGTAGCATGACTTTTCATCTTGATTGCGTATCTTTTTTGTCGATCAATGTTCACAACACTTTACACTGAGTACAAAACAATATATCATTATAAGGTCAATAACTGTAAAAGTGGTAAAGATTAACAGTGTGGTAAGCATCATTGTTATCCTTGCAGGAATGATTAAAAGGGGAGATGTCCAGGGTTGAAGATGGAAGATTAACGTATTCATGTCACTGATCAGCGAATATTTGCGCTCTCGTAGGAGATTATTGGTATACAACTTTCCCTCAAGAAAACATTTTCTGTTCACTGTTTTGCCTATGCATTATCCACGTTCAAAGAAAACTAAAGTGTTTGCGAAAAAAATATTCTGTATTCTTTGCTAATTTTATGAGCATTGATATTTTACATTTTTTAAGAGCAAGGATACTTCACATTTTTTAAGAGCAAGGATACTTCACATTTTTAGGAGCTATGATACTTGACATTATTTATGACATTACCTTATGTCACTCTGTCGGAGAATTCCGATAGTTCCTAATAAAAATTACAGGTAAAAAAGTATCACATTTGTTCAAGGACAGAGCAGACCGTCAAACCATTGTATCACCTGTGTCCATTCGCCACTTGATCTCATGTCCTTGCTTTGGCTTTATTGCTATTGTTGTCTAATTCTCATTCGCTCCTTCGCTGTAGCACAAGAACGACCCTCTATATTGGTGAAGAAATTTGATTTCTCCGAGACATTCCGCACCAATGTATGTGATCGTCAACGTCAAGTGTACAATGGCTCCTTGGAACTCCCAAATGCACTCGCGGGACTTAATCTAACAGTTGGTCTTCCTGACTTTCGAAATGACACCTCTCAAGATGCATTCTTCCGATTGGTCGATGAAAGGATTAATGTTCATGATCCCGGTCTCTTAGTTACTGTTATGGATGAAGTTTCTAGAAGAGCACAATTCCAATGGCGGAATTCATACGGAACATTCACATCACTCAATGATGACGATGGAAATAAGACATGGACTGACATACTCTTATGGAGTATTCATGTATTTGACATATCCGGTGAAGTTTGGAGTCGGAGCATTGAACGCATCAGTAAAGGAGTTTCATATCCTACTGGTTGGTATGATTCATCGATCGTCCTGGCAGAAGTAGTTCAGCCCAATGATACGAAGAAGCTTGATAACGCATGGTCATTCCTTAATCCATTCACAATGTCCGTTTGGTTCTTACTATGTGGATTTGTGGGACTCACTGGACTTTTATATTGGTGTTTGGAACTTCTAAATCCAGACTCGGATGAAGAAAGTAAAAAGGATACTCCCATCACATGTATGTATCATGCGGCAATGGTGGTGACTGGAAATTTTGGATTTCATCCCAAGACACACGCTTCTCGTTTTTTGTCCTTCAGTTGGACATTTTGGGTTCTCTTTGTCGTGTCGGCATATGTTGCCAATTTAGCAAGCCACCTAGTGACAAGGACAGTTACGGTATATAGAATTGATTCGGTTGCTGAAGCCCTACGTCAAAATTCTGCTGTTTGTGTCGAAGAGGGAGCATCTGTCGAATCCTATCTGAAAAAGACATACCCGACGCTGAGATTAGTTCCCAAACCAGTCACAGAAGACGTCTTCACATCCTTACGATCTCATCCAAACGATGGGGGTTGTGACGTTGCAGCCTTTAAACGTAATGGCGTACGATTATACCAACGAAGTAGCAGAATCAACTATGATTGCTCTTTGGCATTGTCCAAAAGTGTCGAGGTGGTTATCCCAGCAGGGATGGCCACTGCGATTGATACTGGAAAGTTTCGTTGTACATCACTTATCAGTTCCGTTCTTGATTATCACTTGCTCAATATGATTGAAGACGGATTTATTGAAAATGTATGGAATGCTCATTTAAGTAAAGTTGGAAGCATAAACTGCTTTGCCGATTCAAATCAAGCCCAAGGTGGATCCTTGGGTTCTTCTGTGTCATCATTAGAACTTGGAGATGTCAGCGGCCTTTTCTGGCTTCATGTTGTATTATCGCTAACTGCGGTTCTAATATCACTCTATCCTTTTATCCATTTGAATAATAACAATCAGAACAAGCAAACACAATTGGCATCTTTATTTTCAACCAATCTCTCCAAGGATGCTGTTCCAGATGCAAACAATGCATCAGATGTATTTGATGAGAATAAG
>CAAAJI010000836.1:0-11561 GCA_900642245.1 Fragilaria radians | reverse complement strand
TATTATTTTTTCATTTTTTTGAAGGAATTTCATTTCGTTGCAGATTAATATTGCAATTAGATCTATCCACATTTCAGTAGCATTTGAATGACAATTGTGTTAAATATTCTAAAGTTTACAACTGAAAGTCTTGACAACATTCTAGTTTATAATTCTGGAAGAAGGTAGGATGGAATTATTATTTTACTAAAATCAGGTACCGTTTTGAATTAGCTACATCCCTATTGATTTTAGTCGCTACTGTAAACTCTGTACTCTACTGTATTAATAAAGCGCACAAGGGTTAAGGGGTTGCGCCTGTCAGATCGGATATGAAACTTTTTAGTAGACAATTCGTGGTTTGTGACACAAAAGGTTACAGGTTAAAAGAATATTTGATCCGATGCACGGTTTCGGCTGAAGGCCAGATCGGATGTGAAATTTTTTTAGTAGTGTAGATGTGAATATTTTTATATTTTAGTTTCATCAGCAGACAGAGGACCGGTCAAGTTATTTTCTTTATTAGATTTGCCTTGAGTTTGAGTCCTGGTTTTGATTGCTATTTGAAGTAACTGATACTATTCACCCAATTTTCCGCTTAAGATATTTTTCACCGCCTTTGCCTCATTTGCTATAATCAAGGATTTGTTATAAAAAAGAATACAAAATTATGGTTTAAAGACATATTTTAGCTTTTCTGTTGTTGTGGTTGTTGAAGTGAAATTTCTGCTTCTGCAATTGGAATGTCAGATAATTATAGATGGTGATTCAAAGTCAAGACCATTGTTCTGTCAACTTTAACTCTATGTTTTCTTTACGGGTTTAAAAGTTTAAGAAATTAAGTCAAATGAAGGATTAACATGATAGCAGTCATTGCAAGCATTATAATTCGACTTCAGATTAAAAGGCATCTAAGTTCTTTTCCTCAATTCAAAAGTATAAATTTATTTATCCAATGTCTTGGAGAAACTTAATTTTTGGTGCAGATAAAAATTGCAAGAAAGAGCTATCACTTTGCAAAATACTCGATTTCTCATTCGAGTATTCCTGGCTTGTGACGAAAGAAGTTACGGATTGGAAAATGTTAGATCCAATAACGTTCCGTTCTCTGTGCTTATACCACACCTGTCGGCTGAAGGCCAAATCGGTTGATAAGCATTTTCAGTAGTGTACATAAGTCAAGTCAAGCCAAGCCAGTAACGGCTAAGATTCGTCATTTAAAATCCACAATAGTGGATTAATTTAAAATTTATGAATGTCTACAACGGGACAAAACATTTCACCTTAAGCTCTACGTATTGGAAACTTTCGTTGTCAGTATCATCACCGTGTGATAAATCAATTTCCGTATCTTCATCATCATTCATCAACTTGTACTATTGCATTGTTTAGCATAGCAACAAGACCATTGTGTATTAAATCCATGCCATGTTAGAGAACTTAAGATATATAGTACCCTCAGGTCTTGAAATTCTTTGTTAAGTCATGAGCCTAAACAGTAATTCTAAGTCATTGATCATCTCTGGTAGCAAGTGTTAGATTCAGATTATGAAAGATGAAGAGGCTTGCTTGCAGCACTAAAAGTTGTGGTTACTGTAACTAATCTTCACCTAATTGCTGACTCACTCATTTCATCAATTTCCAAACATCCCAAATGGATTAGAAAGAAAGGTTTTACATTTATGTAATTAATGCTACACGTAGTACAATCAATCGGTAACGAGGAGATTTAAGTTGTTGACGTATTCCTAACCTTATCAAAGATATGATATTAGCAACAATCTGCTAGCACGGAATGCTGACATAAATATAAACTCGAGGAACATTACCAGTTGTAGCTAGTGGTCTAGGAGCGGTTCAATCCGTTAGTATTTTTGATAGACTAATTAGGATCAGGGTAATGGATCGGAGTTCCACTCAACTCTTGAAGTTTTTTTGTTTTCTAAAGATTTCCATGGAGTATCTCTATCCTACACTTTACGTACAATAATGCTACCGTATAATTTCAACAGGAGATCTACTAGACGTTCGCAAGAATATATTTTAGTTAACTAATTTATAATCTCAGAATTTACACAAAACATATATTTTTACGTTAATTTCAGAACTCTTTCATCAAAATAGTTTTTCACAATCCAGAGACTCCCTCAGATACAGAGGTAACCACAAAGGCAAAACATTGGACTGTGTGTGTGTTTCCTGTCATTTATTTATCAAAACTCCTTTTCTGCTTGACTGCTAAATAGGTCCATATATTCAACTAAAGCATAAGAGAGACAACTCTGTAAAACAAGACAAGAAAAGTCTATAATATTGTAGCAGCATAGCTACAGAAAAATAGCAAGCCGAGAACAACTTTTAAGCAAACGCATTTGACACTCATTACACTTACCTGAAACGCATTTTGCGGGAGAAACATGACACATCAAAAATCTTGGCTCTCCCTCTCTGAGCATGAACTGAGAACTCATATCCTAATCCTTGTTGATGCTCTCAGTTGATAAAGTGTTTGTGTAAATTGATTAGCTTGTTTCCTACCATCAATTCGTCCATGCTATACATAACATCTGAATTGTTGCTGCCATAATTGCGCTTGGTCACTTGGGCCTAAACCTCCATGTCTGCACTTCCCAGTGTTTACAGTCTGCCTTGCAAAAACTTTGTTAAAAAAAGTAATCCCACAAAGTAGAAATGTCTCTTATATGGCCGTTAATATCTTGTACGCTTCCTAGGGTGCCAGAAAAACCAATCAATAACCCAACGGACATCTCACCAGGCCCCCGGGGTTTGTGCTGTCACAAGGGATTTGAGGTTTACTCCTTCAGACAGCAGCTACTCCTGTAGGCCTTTAATGTGAGATTTATACAGCTTCTTGATTTATGCTTGGAGAGAGGAGAGTCAAGCTTTAAGGAGTTTCTTGCTTCTCCCGCAAACATATTTTTAAGAAAGATCTGATTTCCCCCTCAAATGGGTTTGATGAAAAGACAATTAAGTCTAGCTAGGTTGTATGTAATTGTTATCAGCTTACTATTTGTCTCTAGCTATGCTGCTAAAATGTTGTCAACTTTTCTTGTTTTACAGAGTTGTCTCTCTAGTTTGCTATTTTAGGCCTTTTAGCACTCAAGCAGAAGATGGGACCATAGTTCTTGCAACCTATAACAGAACGTGCGTTTGGAAAAAAGCCATTGCTATTAATTTGGGGCCTTAATCGGATATTCCTGCCAACGAAATCCCCGTTATTTTACGAAATACTTGACCAGATATTTTTCCATCATAATCATTTAGCCATTTTTTTTTTTCCATGAGAATGGTTTACAATTAGTATGAACTATCTCATCACTACGTAATTTTCTTTGGATTTTCGCATTATTTTTTTTAGCACATACATTCGTAATTTATTGTTGGCGAAGAATTTTTTTCATGTGTGGGTATCATTGGATAAAAACTGAAAGAGAGAGATATACTATATACAGGATTACTATGTATTGGAATTATGTATTATTATTGTCCCTACCAAAGAAACATTTGTTTGGTAATCGTGAAAAATCAAATAAACTATCAAGGAAGAGATGCTTCCCTATATATATACGCATGCTTATGGCTTTTCTTTCCATACAATTCATGTATATCGATTTGTAACTTACAAAATCCTCTAACTATTGGATGTATGTGTCTTCTAATAATAACGATGAATTTTTTTCAAATCAAAGCCTGTAACCTCGGATACCTGGGTTTCAACTTTTTAGGGAAATTGCAACAGATGGGACATGGAATTAAGGAATGAACATTTAGGTAATCTTTTTACAGTAGGTAGGGCATCGTAGTGCAGATATAATTATTTCGTGTGTAGATGCGACCAAATACAAAAGAATGCATCTACATAATCCGAACAAATTTACAAACGCAAACGAGCTATTGAATCCCTGTTCAAAAATTGTTGAAGTGATTCCTGATTGTTCCAATATAGGAAAGGTTTGATTTCCTCTACATTCAGTCAACGTTACAATACCACATTGAATCTCCATCATTAACGACATCACGTGCCATTGTTGTTGTTGTTGTTTATCAGAATAAACACCATTCATTCCTTTTCCATCCGTCCGTTGTTTTAGTCATTTTGACACATACTATGAAAGAAATCAATGCCAAGAAGGATATTCTTCTTGGACGAGGACCATTATGTTATCGAAATCCTGGAAATGTTGTCTTTCGTAATATGATACAGATTCATGTTGTGAAGTATGCTTTGGATGCACCTCGATCTGTCAAGCGTGCTATTGTTCAATCCTTGATACAAGAAGCACATGAACAAGGACGACGATTCTTGGCTCGTTCCACAACAACAGCATCAACAACGACGTCGAAAACAAAAACGACAGAATCAATCCTTATGAATACTACTACGAATACAACAACAACAACATCAGGTACTACGAATGGTACTACAATGACCATGGAAAATGAGAATGTCGATGATGATGATGATGACGATTGGTGTGAGGCATCACCAAAATTAATTCGATCCAAGGTTAGTCATGCACTTCGAGATGCACGTAATTCTGTCAATTTGCAACAACAATTACAACAACAACAGCAGCAGCAACAGAAACAACAACAACAAAAATTACAATCCAATCATCATCATCATAATAATCCGTATCATCCAAAGGCTATACAGAAATATATGAGATTATCCCATGGTGCTTCTGATAACTATCGTCATCATACATACGAATATGAGAATTACAATCATGCAGGACAATTACTAAGACATTACAATCCTTCCGTCTCGATGAGGAGACCAATGATCATTGACAGTCATGGTCATTGTGCTACAAGACAAACAGCAACCTATAACAATACATCATCCTTATTATCCAACGAAAGGTAATTATTTTCTTTGTTTCCTTACCTATATTTTTGTTTTGACAAACAACCAAAAGTTATTCTCCCCGTCTCACCTCTGTCTTTTTCGTTTCTCCAAACTAGTTATGATTCCATCGATACTCCCAACATGACATTCCAAATTGTTGATGACAATAACAAACGACATGACAATAACAAACAACATGACAATAACGAGAAAGAACAAACTACTTCCTCTGTGAATCATTTGACACTCAAAAAAAGAATTCATCCTGAATATTGGAATCGTACGTCTGATCCTTATCTCGAATCATCAACAAGAGATGGACAACAGCAACAACAATCATCATCATCATCCTTATCTACTCCTAACATTGGTTGGGATACAGATTCACAAGATATTGTAGTATATGCAATTGCTCTCCTAGAATTATGGACATCAAAACAGCATTCTCATCCACAACCACAACAACAAAATCCTCTCGGAACACAATCAAATCATTCCAACATATCAAAGTAATATAAATACTTATTGTCATGGGAAGGAAATTGACACATTCCTTCTGTTTTTCCTTGAAAAATTATCCTAATATTTTAACACTTTCCCAAATAAATCTTTTTCTTTTTTTTCATTCTTTCTCATTCATGGTCATTATTGCTTTATACTTTCGTTTTCGATAACGTTATTTCTCGATTCTGAAGAAACCCTTGCAATCGTTTTGTACCTCAAGTCTAACTTGAAGCTGACAGAAGGAGAAAGCTACCCCCTTGTAGTCAATGAACCCTATTGTAACTGGAATATGAGGGAAACGTTGATTAGAGGCAATGCTCGTGCGATTCGATTTCAACCCTAAGCACTAACCCCTAACTCCCCAAGTTTTGACCTATCATTTTTCACCATTTTGGTACAGCGGTGGTCGCTCTGCTCTGAATTCATGGTAAGAGTCAGTACAAGATCAATCATGACTCCACGGTGCCTATCAAACGCCTAGTGAGTCTATTATTGCCTGCATTGACATTCAAAATTTGATCCAAATGTTTAAGCCTACTAATGAAGCAAATATTTGTCGTGAGGTGAAGTACAGAGTTGGCCTTTTCATGGCATGTTTTGTAATTTTTTGACTCGCGTTAGAAGAATTTTTTTTAACATTGTGAAGCTCTATACGTAACGCCAATGATGAGCAAAGAAAATTTGAAAGATTAAATTGCATATTGAGTATTTCAATTTATTCAAGATTATAAAAGCATATGTTCTGTGTGAGAGGGAGATTTTAGTTGAGCGGAAGAACAAATAGAAAAGAAAAAAGAGTCGGATGGGAAATCAGTATATAAACTTTTTTGGCTGTGAATAATGAAGTTAGACTGTATACTTTCTTTAGGAACCTACATGTGCTAGTTATACATCAAGAAAACATAATGGAGGATAAGTTAAAAATCATTCATTTTTGCAAACACATTTACCTTTTACAATTTTATATTGGTAAACTCACATAAATCTCAATTGCCTTGTTATTTTGAATAACAGGCATTTGTCAAATTTCAAGTATCTATTGTTTTAGCCACATGCTTCCCTCTGTGTGGGTAATCATCTCTTTCTTGTGTCACAAATAATCAAATACACTCTTTTAAGTAGTATTTATACATGAAATGGAGAAAAACAAAGTAAAAAACTCCTTAGATACCAAAATGAAATTGCAACAAATTTTCGGGAGCATTTCTAACAGACTAGTAGTTGCGTATACACAAAATAAAAGTGAAGTATCAACAGAAAACAACAATCACATATGACTTCACTGCAATCAACCTTGACATAGACACGACAGCACCATAAACTTGAAACTGTACCTTTCAAGTTATTGTTGGACAAAATAATTCCTTGCAGACTGATCATGGATTCCAGGGAAGTTGGAATTGTTCCAGTCAATTCCTTGTGTGTCAAATCCAAATTTGCCAAAAATTCCATGGAACCAATGGAGGATAAAATTGTCCCAGTTAATTTGTTTCGACTCAATGACATACCTTGTAACAGTGTCAAGGAACCAATGGAGAATGGGATTGTTCCAGTTCATTTATTGCTCTCCATAAATAAACCGCCCAATCCAGGTCAACAATCCCAGAGATGAGGGGATGGTACCTTGAAAACGATTGTTTGACAAGGACAAAAATATTCCAATTGTGCAAGACATTCAATCGTAGTCCCTTCACTTCAATCATGAGATATTTTTATTCACGAAAGTAACATGAGTCACACAATCCAATTTTGTGTTGGGATTTGCTCATGCCGTAAAATCCAAAGTAACACATACATGTTGTAGGACGAAACATGCTTGCAAGTCTGGGATGCGAATGTAAAATTGCAAGCAACGAGTTGGTCTGCATCCGACGCTGTTGTCGCAGAGCAACCTTGTGGAATCATAAGATTGGATGGAATGTAGGATTCCGAGTTTGTTCCCGTCTAGGTTTCCTAGTAGGTGTCTCGGTAGGTTTCCTGGTAGGCTTTCGGGTGGAAAAGTCGTCAAGTCGTCGGTCGTTTTTGTCACGGCAAGTTATCGATGATGATGATGATGATGATGATGATGAATATCATTGGCTACATCACAAGAAAGTCAATCACTTTAGAGTCCTTATCAATCTTGACCTCTTACCAAGATGGAATAAAGCTGTAACAAAAGGATGAACCAAAGGTCGAAAAAACAAACTCGTTTTGCAATTCCGAGACGAATTAGAGACACAAGTTCCGAACAGTGGGTGTCATTGTTTCTCTCGTAGTATTTAAGGAAGAGTACGTACGAATGCTACGGTCCCCAAATTTTATTTGGATCGTTTGTTGGCCGATAACAAAACAATTGTAAAATTCGTGGCACTCATTTTTCTATTGGCCAAAGAGAGTCTTTCCTCCACGTATCCTCCTCGTATCCTTACTCTGGTTCTACAGAAGAGGAAGGCAAGTCCTACTAAACGAGATCAACCTTGCTGTATCAACCCTGTACATATAACATGGATGAATTCTCGAAAATGGTAGTGGATATAATGTGTAACCTTGTACAATGTGATATGTCCATCCCAGTGCATTACTTTAACACATTGCAAAAAGTTTGGGATGATGACATTGTATTCGAATGGTTGAATAACTTTGATACTATACATGAATAAAATTGAAATGTAGATACTATTGGGAAATCAACTGTTGTTGAAAAAGAGCGGAAGAAAGATTATTTTATTGTACCTTCATAGTTGGTGATTCTCAAAAAAAAAGGGTAATCATATCCAAAAATGCGTTTCCAGTAAATCTTGCCTTTTTCCTCAATTATGGAGAATGAAATGTACATTTCTGACATGAATGGATTCATTCTTCCTGGATTCAACAACTGCAATTCCAACATTATCAAATGCCAAGAGTATAACCTATAATTTCACCATTATTATTACATAGAGTAACACCAAATTTACAAGGCCTTACTGATGTTAGACACATTATCCTCAACACCCTTTCTATATACTGAAACAATCAGCCAGCAAGTATTGTCTGCCAGAAAAATCGGAGTACGCATTTCCTACAATTCCTGATGAGTGCCTGTAGTGACCAAAAGAGAGTCATTTTCAATGGAACAAATCTTGATGACACTCTTTTTGATACATTGACAGACAAGGAGAAAATATTTCAACATATCCGTTTTAATAATGGTTGGTAGATTCACTTCCACATGAATATTGTTCAAGACGTTATATACAAATTGATTTCCTCTTGGGCTTTGGATATTGTAACGTACTATGCTTTTGGTTTACACGCTTTTGCGCTACTGAGCACCAATAAATTGGTACATCCAAACAATAAATCTGAAACCCAAATACTAAATCTTGTTTCTGGAATTTAAAACCAATCACCACGACATAACCATTTTAAATTCCAGTTCATTAACTACACGTTGTATGAAATTGATGATGATCATCTGTGTTGATCAAGTCTTTGAATTCCACATTAGAATGATTATTATGCAAAAGATGTCAACTGATTTTGGTTCAAATATTTGGGAGGAACATTTAGATGCAATTAGATACGCACTAACAATAACAAACGTAAAGCACAAAATAATACTAGAGCAAGTAGCATTGAGCTTGTCTAAATCCTAAGCTGACAGAAATATCACTTACCATCAATTCTTTGTTGGTGTTATGCTTAGTTGGAGTTGAATCGCCGGCAGGAATGAATCAAATTAATTATGGATGAAATCAAGGTAAAGAACTGAATTACACACTTCATCCTTGCTCTCACAGTGTAACGAGAGTGTATTGAGAAACATATGCAATGGAGATTAACTATACAGATAACATCACCAATTGGAAGATGAACCTTATTCTGGTATATGAATTGTGCTGGTATCAAAATATGACGAATGTTTAAAAAATTAAATTTGAGACTTTATTTACAAGCAAAATAGTGCTTGCTTTTGTTGATAGCCTTATGTTTTCTTTGCTCATGTTATCTCTTTTAGTTCATTCATATATTTGTTCCTTAGCTTGTTTAGTCTCACATAAGATATTGTATTCCGAAAATGTGTTTGCTACAATTTTTTTTATTATTCAACTCGCGCCAGTTTGATATTGTTATGCCTGAGATATGACTTTACAACAGGTTTCCCTGCATGGATCACAATTTCTATATTGAGGGTAAGTTAATTCAGTATATTATTTGCTTATATTTTAAAATTTGATATATGTTAATTTACACCTGAGTTTCTTTTTTATACGAATAGTAGGTTTTTGTTTGCAATTCTGTGTGATGCCTTCTGTCTGGTAAAATAATGAAATAATGGATGTACAATGAAGGATATATTGGTCTGGTTAACTTTTCAATTTATTTACCCTTTCAAATGATGGTTTGTTATTGCCATGGTTAATCAAAAGGCAAACCATTGTGGTCAGCCTGTATTATTCTTGTTAACATTGATGATAATTCTAATCGGTGTTTGTACTCTTGGTTGATTTCCCATCCTTGTCTAGTACGTTCAGATCGATGAGGATTCTAACTATCAATTTTTTTGGCTGTGACAAATGAATGATGCATAGGAAATACTCCAAAACAAGAAGGACCTTACCAAGTAGTACATGCTCATTCCAACGGCACCCTTAAGATATGTACGTGCAACACATGTCTATACACAGATGCGTTTTGTTCGTATCGGCATCCTTAGAGGTAATTACACGACCTAGTGTGGCATTAACATGGTGGCCATTATTCCTTGAAGAATATCAAGTAGCATTCAAATGCCATCCAGGAAAGAAAGCATAGAACCAAATGGAGGATAGATGGTGGTACTTCTCCAGCATTTAGAAGCCTTGTGATACTGAAATAGGTCAAACTAGCGAAATGACATTACCCGCTTTATACATCTCATGATACATCATTGACAATCCGTTATGGTATTATTGTTTTATTGAGGAGGGATGTAGGCGTCCATCATGGCTATTCCTGTTTTATTCTTAATCATTAACATTGCTTATGTTGAACTAAACTTCTTTTAAAATTTACATTGAAATCATAGTTATTGAGAAGTGTTAAAGTGTCCTTTTCCAGTTACTCTCTAGTTTCATCTGGGGGTGAAAAACGATACGCTTCAAACCCAGTACGTTGATATCCATCTTGCCATTCAGGATCGTATTGTGCTAATTGATCCTCGTTGTTACAGGTTGTATCATTGTAGGATGAACAACATAGATTACAACATTCGCAAGAAATTAGGGCGGATGAATCGGGAGAGGTTGCATTACAATCAGCAGTAATATACGTTTGATCTCGAAAGCCTGCAGTTGCATTGCAATAATTGTTCAAGTCACCACTCAAATAGTTATGATCCAACATGATCAAGTCTACGTGTTTCATATCCGGAAGGGGTTTGTGATAGATTATTGGAACCAACGAAGACAAGATATATATAGGGAGATTAGAAACATTAACCGTGAGGAAGAATTCCATGAAGAAAACAAAGAACACACAAATGTTTGATGGATGACATGTACCATTATTTGTTCATCACTACACGTACCAAATCGTTTAGTTCCCGAGGTAAAGTCTTCCGAGATTGTACCGTTCAAACGATTCTTATGCAGCAACAAGAAACGAAGACTGATCATGTCCGTGACTGTCCAAGGTAATTCTCCAGTAAGTTCATTATCACTTAGATCCAACAATTGAACACTATCCCAATCTTCGACCCATAATGGGATAGGTCCAGTCCTTGAGGAATTCTGCAAGCTAAGATCGACCAAGTTTTGTAAACTTTGAAAGGATTCAGGTATCGATCCAGGTGTTAGGGTGGGCATATCTGCTAAAAAAAGATATGACAGTGTCGTAACTTCATTGCCCAACCATTCTGGCATTGTTCCGGTGAATTGTAATCCGGTTAAATCCAAATGTGTCAATTTCGTCAAATAGGCAAGTGTTGTGGGTATCTCTATGTTCGATATCTGTTGGTTATTATGCAATGCCAAAAATTGTAAATTTGTATGGTCCACAGTCATATTGTTATGAACAATATTGATATCTCCATTCGGTTGAATAACATTGGGAAATTCGGAGAGTTGATTATAACTAACATCCATGATTTGGAGAGCAGGATAATTCATCAAATGAACTGGAATTTCTCCCGAAAATTGGTTGTCACTGATATCTAACACTTGCAATTTCGTTAGTTGGTATAAAAAAATATCAGTAATGC
>CAAAJI010000835.1:0-20082 GCA_900642245.1 Fragilaria radians | reverse complement strand
ATCTTGTTATCAATGTGTTCCATTGATCACATAACCTCTTTAGCTTATGTGTAAGATTCAACATTTAGCTTTTAGGCTTTGTGATTGTAGAGTCATGAGTTAGATTCATCAATCCTGTATCTTACTGTATAGATGTGACAGTTCTGAAAAGAAACAAAATTATATTTTTCAATTACAAGCAATATTTAAGCATCACTAAATTCATATGAGACAATGTCTTTATTGAATTTGTGACATGTATAGAAAGAAGAGTCAACTATATAACGTATTCTAGAATTAGATGAGTAAATAAAGCCATAGTGATTCTAGTATTATTTACTTTGTATTAATGGTAACATGGATGTCTCCAGTATCAATACACCCACACATCACTTAGTCTTAGCAACCAGTAATATTAGACAGTAGTGCTAACAGCCTATAGTGTTAGGTATTATCTTAACAAACTTAACTCAAAGGTATGTCATTTGCCCCCAAGATTATACATAACCTGAGGGTTTTTATTGGAAAGGGGAGATCTGGCAGAAAAATACTCCAGGTATTATGAAACAAATCCTGGAGAGGAGTGCTTGGACTTCCTCTTCCTGAATCCTTAATTCATCAATGACTAGTCTAGACAACGCATCTGCTACGGCATGTTACTTTCCCGGGAGGTATTCAAATGATACTCCATATTCTTCTAAGAGTAGGAGCCAACCTAAATCACAATTAACCCATTGAAGGTATTGTTTTTATGGTCTGTATAGACTATAATTGGATAACCTAGCAAGATATTTTACATCCTTTGCAGGTTTCAATAGCAGATAACAACTCGCATTCCATTGTGGTGTATCTTATTTGTTCTGCATTAAGCTTACGTGAATAAAAGGCTATGGGCTTTTATCCTGCATAATACCTGCTCCCAGCTGTTGATCAGGTGCATCAGTGTATATGCAGAATGGTCTATCAAAATCTGGGTATGCTAGAAGTACATCTGTCTCAACAACCTTTTGTTTTTGTGAAATGACTGTTGATGACTTGGGAGTCATTTAAATTTAACATTACTTGATGTGAGACTTGTCAAAGGCGCTAGTGTCTCCCTCCTGCAAATCCACATCTTGCAATAGTAGTTGACTATGCCAATAATTTGGTGTGGTTCTTTCCGGTTTGTTAGCCTTAATCTTAAGAATGCCTTATGATATACTGGTTGGATACCCTTTCTGGTAATCCATTTATCCAGATACTCAATCTGTTTAGCAAAGAACTTTGATTTGGACGAATTGACTCTCATACCCTCGGTTGAGAGCCTTGCTAGTACCATCTCTAACTTAGTCAGGTGGTCTGCAAAGAAGCTATTTGTCTGCATTAGCAAATCATCAAGATTGGTTTTGACATATTCCATATCTTGGGTCAACTTTGACATGATGCTTTGGAAAACATCAGGGGCAATTTTGATGCCCATGGGTAAGCATTTTTATTAATATATTCCCCAAGGAAATATGATAGTGCAAAGCTTGTGGGCATCCTTATCTAATTTGATTTGGTATTAACCTATGTTTAGATCTAGAGCCGTGATGAAGGTAAATCCTTCCATGGATCTGGTCATGTCCCCAATTTCGGGTATAGGAAATGGGAGACATTGAAATAATGAATTACGTTTTTTGAATTCAGATACAACCCTTATAGTTCCATTCTGCTTGGCAATTGCAAATGTTGGGGATGCCTATTCAGAAGTATAATCCTCTTCCAGGACCCCAATATCCACCAACCTTGCAATATCTTTGCTTAGCTGATGCTCCACTGATCTGGGAACAGGCCAGGGGCAAGCATATGCTGGCTTAGATCCCGTGTCTATCAAATTTAGATCAAAAAGATGTTCATATTTTTGGAGTACCTGGAGTAATTGGTGTTGTTCCTCTTTATAGAGGTTTTCACAAGTCTTGGCAACTTCTCCCTAGATTGCAGGCTTATATACTGCATCTATGATCTTGATGGAACAAGAAAACTCATCCATTAGACTCTGAGGTTCATTTAATGCCAGAATAAATCTCATTAATGGCTTCTTGAGAATTCAGAGAGCCCCTTTCTGACTTGTATTGGGATTGTGTCAGTATCCCATAAGTAAAATTAAGTATAATGCCTATTTTTGCGAGAAGGTCCCTGCCAATGTTCACTCTATATGTGTCTGATGGCTTGGATTGGTAATCAGCATGAAACTCCCAAGTAATTTGTTTCTTAAATTCTGGAAGCGAAAAGCGTACTAATCCAGTTTTTTCAGTTGTAGACAGACCAACCATTGTACTCCAAGTGGTTTATCATTTTTTTAATGTTTGATAACACCCTTGGAGGTGTAAGCCTCAAGAATTATGATGCTACTAGCACCAGTATTAGCCAGTGCTCTAAGCACATGTTCCTCATGATTGACATTGAGGATCACCACTAACTCAGTGGTCGGTTAGTATATTCTTCTAGTTTTATACTAGTTCTACGGATAGTATAAGGAATAAAAAATACTACTCCATTTCGTCACTACTATTAGTTAAATGAATCTCGGTTGACAGTAGGGACTCAGCCTTCCTCTTTCTGGGATATTCCGCCTTTGCAGGTTTTAACTGCTTTTTGATGGTGATAATTCTTTCAAAAAGAAAGGATAGGGCATTTTTCCGGGTTACCCATTAGGGATATTTATAAATTGATGAATTAAATTAATCACCAAATGAGTGCGGTAGCAACTAGGTAAAGATAAGTTTTAGTAATCACAACGTTTAGTGCAACTTATGTTTGCAATCATTCCTCTTCATCTTTCTTCGTCTGAATAGATGACTTACTAACATCCTTAATGATGAAAAACTCCTTGGAAAATAGATTGGCAGGGTTGGATGGATCAACAAGGAACCCAAATCTGATGGACTCCACCTTGTCAAAATCAGCACCTTTTGCCTCAACCTTCTTCAACTTGGTCACAAAGGATTGGGGGGCTTAATCATTGTACAAACTGTAAAAACCTGAATGTGATCAAAGTGCTCTAAGCTGCTCTAAGAGTGTTCAAAAATTGTTGATTATGATCTAATCAAGTTCCTTTTACATTAGATCTCTTGTGAGCTTGTTGTCAACGTGTTTCATTGACCACGTAGTCTCTTTAGCTTACGTGTGAGGTTTATCACTTAGTAGTACTAATAATTCAGCATTGATATCAGTGAATCATAATCAGTAGCGTGATAACTCTTTGCGCAATTCATGGTATGTCATTCACCTTTTATGTTAAACCTTATGTTTTGTACTTGGTTATAACAGAAATAAATAAGCTTTCATCTTGAATCAAAGAGTAATAGTTCTTTTTGATTTCAATTTTGAAACAATTTGAATTAGAATCTAAAATTGTACTTTTCATTTTGCCGCCAAGCTCACTATAATGTGCTGTAATGAATATTTTGATAGTGTATGCATGACAAGTGTGCTCAAAAGATGGGTATTTTACAATGCAAAGCATCAGTGATATTTCAATTCAAGTAAGGTTTGACGAATTTTCAATGTACTTAAAATGTAGGCTTTACAACACGCAATATTAGCTTACATTTTATTTAGTAGACCCCCTTTACATCCGTTTAGGTTGATTAGCAAGAATTAAAGATTCACAAAACAATCGGCGGTTCTAAGCCAAAGTGATCATTCAATGACTGGCTTGGGTGCTTTTCGGGTACTTGATAAATTGTTTCTATTCTTCAAAATAGTAAAATTCATACTTTTGATTAAAGTTAGCAATAGTATTGGTAAGGGTACAGATTTAGAGTAAGCAGTACGCCGATGACTGCTTTTGCTTTGAAAATATCAAGAAAGCGTTGAATCTGGGTGAAAACGGAGAACGTATCCATGCAAGGTAATTTTGGAAAAAAGTCGATGATCCTCTGAGATTCTTGGAATACTAATAAAGAGGATCTTCGCTTGAAACTAGAAGACGTAGGCTCTTTGTAAAACATTCAAGAACTGCCGAATATAGTTCGCGAATTGTTGAAGTGTATAGATGGGTCTAGCATGACAGGCGATATGAAAATGATTCATGTCATCAAGTTTGTTAAGACACAAAGACTTTTTGCCTAAAGATATAACCAAATTTAGAAGAGAGAAATTGAGATTTGGTGGTCTAAAGCGACAGTGATTGGGCTGGTGATGTTGAAAATAGGATCAGTATCACAGATTTTTCTATAAAAAAGAATGAGTATGGTGATGATTAGACATCTACAATCTAAATACTAAAAGTTGTAGTTTAATCACTGATTTACTAAGTTATTACTTGGCTTGATTAGACGATTTACAAACTTTGGGTTCCTTTGAAACCAATGCAGGTAAATATAATACTTCAGTTAAGATTCAATTCTCGGTGTTTTTCTAATGCATTCATCAAGTCCTAACTCTATGTAGGACAAAGCTCGAAGTAAATCACACTTTTGAAAAAATTTAGGGCTTAACGCTGTGGTATGACCTTTTGGAAAAAGGCGTCTACTTTCCTAGATTAAAGGTATAACCTACCCAGTTGATTGAACCTTGTTGTTGAACTAGTATAACATCAATACTTTGGATTACTTGGCATTTCTACCAATCGCTGGAGTCCCTTTCATTCAATCGCGATTTCCCTTTATTATTGCCTATCTTGAAATTTATAAATTCTCCATACCATTATCCTAAATGCAGAAAGCACTTTTCTGGAAAATATTGGTTGCTTTATTCTTGGTAATTTTGGAAATCTGATGGAATTATCAAAGAGTATCCAAAACTCAGGCACAATTTAAATTTATGAAATTATCAAAGGTGTTATGTAGAGTATGGCGTTATCCGTCCTATTCACTGAATATTCAGGATACCTCAAAATTGTAATTTGCAAGTCAAACGTTGATTTTGAGTTGCTTTCTATTTTTAAGTGGATAGTTTGAAAATGTCATAATAATAATGTGATGTGTAAGTTACACATCACACTACCACACAAATTGGACAGCGCTCAAATCTACAGGTTGCATACTACATTTCGAATTACTACGTAAGTTACCGTTCATTGATCTAACTTCTCGACCTTTTGATTGAGATATGCGATAATTCCAGAAGTATAACTGGTTTCTATTTTTTTTCACAGAAATCGCTTACGAAAGACAGAAATTCTCATCACAAAGAACAATCACTGTGCCATTATAATTTTTTAAGGAAGCTCATGAACAATTCTAGCATCTCCTTTTTTACCGCAATCATTCATATCATGTGTACCTAAAGGACAACTAATGTTTCCTTTACATGCAACCGGATATTATAGGATCTGAAATTTATATACAGCACTTCTTCTGTGGAATCGTATGACAACTGATTCACGACTACATTCTATTGAGATTTCCAGATGAATTCTCATCGCAAAGAACAATCCCTTCATGTGCCTCACTTGAATTATTCCAGCCATAAAAACATTTTCGAATCCAAGCTAAGATTATAAAAGCCATGCGATTGATAAAGATTTGTCATTCTATTTCATCAGCAAATTGTGAAGAAATACCTCTCAAAAGTCCATCAAAGAATCCAGCAAATCCTCTCATTAACGTCGCATCTGCTCTCCAAAGCGATATATATGCTAATTTCGACAATCCTGGTATAACCGATGTTTCTGTCACGCCGGAAAAGTCTTTACTTGTCGGGGAGTTTCTACATCAAAGGAATGAACACGAATTACTAGAATCCAACAACAACATCAACGATGATGTCAAGAAAAATGTAAGTGCCATTTTTTCAAATTTAAGGATTATGTCTATCAAAATCTCATATTTATGAACAGCAATGTTACTCCAGTAATGATCATTGTTTTGACAACGATAAATCTGAGGCTTCTAGAATGTCACTTAAGCGCAATTTCATGGATTGCGAATTTTTAATGGCCACGAAAAACTCGACGTTTATCAACTCTAAAGGTACTGATTCATCCAAATTTTTACTACACCAAGCTTGCCTTCTTTTTCCCACCAATCCTGCTGTTGTGTTCTCCGCTGTGATAGTGGATGCGTCGAATTTGTACACTCGTGTACGGATATCGGAGCGAACATACTCGGTTTCTGGCTTCAACAAGAAAAATAATTCAAAAAGTGATCGTGTTTCCTCTCTACCACTTCATATTGCCATTGAATGCAAAGGATCATTTGAGGTGCTTCAACATCTAACTCTAGCAGCACCTGAAATAATTGCTTGGAAAGACGGCTTGAATGACTGCAACGCTATTTCTTCTTTGCTCTACCAAAAGCGTTTCGACCTGGATATTCTCTCGATGTTTATACGAATGAATCGCGAAGCCCTTCTTGTTGTCGATCGTCTCCAAAATACATCGCTTCACGTGGCATGTGCACAGGGAGCTCCAATAGAGTTGGTACGAATTCTATACGAGGGTAATCCGCAGGCCTTATTTCGGAGAAACATGTTAGGACTCACTCCGTTGCAGATATCTCAACAAACTGGTTTGTGTTCTATTGAAGTGAATGATTTGCTTCATGAATTATCAGTGTATCCGCTTGAATGTAATGCACATCATCTCCTCGATTCAAGGCAAGCAAAGCGGCAAAAAGTAGGTGCGATGTAGCGTACGTAGAAAATGTTTTATGTAGTACTGGAAAAAAAGAGAGAATTTTTTCTTTTATTAGTTTACCTAGTAGTTGGTGCTTGCTTTGCTCCGCAGAGTTAAAAATTTACAAAAGAGAACACATCTAAGAATTTTTAAATTTCCAGTAATAAATATGACAAAGATTTTTATGACTGTTATTTGTGAAGCTAGAATTTGCAGATCATACAATCTGATGCATGACACAATAATTAAGTTTTACTACTTGACCTAACATATCATTGGTATCTACAGTTGTATTAGACATCACAGGACTTAAACTAAATTATACCATTTAATTAGTATTGGTATTAGGAAGGTTTAAAGGAAGTAATTTCATTTATTTACTAATAAAACTATGATTTAAAGACATATTTTAGCTTTTTCTTGCGCTATTGTTGTAAAAGTTGTTGGTGCTGCTGTTCTTGAGACGTCAAAGATTGTTGTTGAAAAATTAAAAATCAAGCTATTGTTGCAAAGTCAATATTGTTGTTTTGATAATTTTATAAAATGTATTCTTTACTTGTTTGACAGCTTAATTCTGAGACAAATGAAGGATGCATACAATAAGAATCATCCCTTAGATACAACGACATAATTGATCCATATGATTAATGCCTTTTAAGTCAGTTATAATTAGACTTATTATTGAGATGCACAAAAGATCGTTTTCCTCAATTTAAAGGAATTGTGGAATTTATTTTTTCATTGTTTTGAAGGAATATCATCTATTTGCAGAATAATTTTGCAATTAGATCTATCCACATTTCAATAGCATTTAAATAACAATTGCGTTAAATATTCTACAGTTACAGCTGAACGTCTCGACAACATTTTAGTTTATAATTCTGGATGAAAGTAGGATGGAATTATTATTTTACTAAAATCAGGTACCGTTTGAATTAGCTACATCCCTATTGATTTTAGTCGCTACTGTAAACTCTGTACTCTACTGTATTAACCAAACGTACAAGGGTTAAGGGGTAGCACCTGTCAGATCGGATATGAAACTCTTTTAGTAGATGTCTATTCGTGGTTTGTGATACAAAAGGTTATGGGTTAAAAGAATATTCGATCCGATGCACGGTGTCGGCTGAAGGCCAGATCGGATGTGCAATTTTTTTAGTAGTGTAGATATCTGTACTCTTGCAAGGAAATTCCCTGACTCAAGCCAGCGACAACGAAAAGTAATGCATACAAACCTCTAGGTTTCCAAAAAATATTCCCCATTTATTGCATGCTGGCAAAACTACTCTAAAGGAAATCTTAGCAAAATTGTTAGAACAAAAGGAATTTTAAACTCAAGCAACTACTTGCTGGATTCATTGATTTAGCTGTGAATTGTTATTTCTATTCAGATGTCAATCAATTCATTCTTGGTTTGAAAAAATCTCATTTCTCATCAACATATGCATCATTACAAGTCACTAGTTTTGTCACTTGTATTTCCCAAATATGGCACCCTCCTTATTTTTCAATCTCCCATATACAAGTATGCTTTTATTTGCAGAGTAAAGTCTTAATATCTTCATCACGCAGTGAGCTCCTTTTTGATTCAGAGTAAGTCGTCTGAAGCCCTTCCAACCAGGAGTATCAAGTAGATTGTTATCCTCGGCATAATGAACACAAGCTACAGGGTCATCTTTAACAAATATGGAGAGTGTTTCCTGTGTTGCAGGTCCATCTTCCAAGTTAACAAGAACAAACCACTGTTGATCCATATGTTTGTGTTGCTCAATAGAAGTAAAGATCTACAGGCGCTACTCATAAGGCAATTTATGATATTCAGATGCGTATTGTTCATGGAGGTGGCTAATTAAGCCATTGTATGTCATGGCACCAGTTCTAGATCCATCTCAAAACTTAACAAGATGCTGGTATTCAGATTCTTCCTAAGCAATTACTTTCATGATTTGTTCAACAATTGTAGCACAATGAATAGATCCATCAACATCACGTTCACAAAGCAAAGATAATCCAATAATGCTAACAGAGCAGGTGCTGGAGAATTGGCATTCTCATTCTCCCCATCAACAGTTGAGGATACAGAACCAGGGCGAGTAACCGTAGGAGACAGTTTTGGAAGCAGTTTTGTAGGTTTGGGTTTATGTTATCAAAAAAGGCTTGGACATCAGTCCAACAAAGAATTTCATGACTGTTCCCAACATTTTTAGAGATTCAAAAAAAATGGCCAGATTGTTCACGTGCGTCTGGGAAACAATGCTCATCATAAAATAGGACTTCTTGGTATCATGAGAAACATAAGATAGCACTGACGGGCACACTGCATAGTTGCAGCCATAGTATCCCGGATAACTTGAACAGGTCTCCAAAGAAAGAACTTTCTTCAATTGTCATAATCCCAATTATGCCTTTCGACACGTCAAGTAGTATGGTAGTTGACATGGGCAATAGCAGCAATTTCATTTGCAGCATTGAGAGTAAAATCATCAGGATTTTTGACTCCGAAAATCATTATGATCAAGAGCATCAAGGTCATCAATTTCATTAAACCAGGCTACATCATTGTGATCATCACCTTCCGCATTTGGAACCAATGATCCTGGTGATGCATGTGGAAAAGAATCAAGTTTACAATCAGTGGGATAAGCAAATGGTAAATACAAACCACCATCAATGCATTTAAATTGAGATAAATATCTATTATGTGTTATCATTTTCTGTTTACCTGGATGATTCCTTTGAGTACCAAAGACATTAACTCCCCAGACAGTTAATTAGAAATTAGATAGGTTACTTTTCCTTTGGATCACATTCTGTCCAGCAACAGCTTGGATTTTTGCGCAGTAAATTCCAACTGGTAGGCTTACAAAGTCAACACCATCAGTGGCACCAATGACATTAGCAAACTCATGAGGATTTTAGTCAATTTCACGGTTATCTGCAACAGCCATTCTATTGTTTGCACCACCATCAACAAGACCCCAGTCATTGACTGCACAGACATCTTGCAACTTTACATGGATGATTCAGTTGGCATTTACTCTGTGAATGGAATATTGTGAAGCATTCTCATTGATAGTGACTTTCTCATTGGTGAGGGACATGCACAAGAAGCAAATATGGCACGGATAGATGGAGCACTTGTCAAAGTATTAGCAGAAGCACTTTCAGGTAGGGAAGAAGTTGGAGCTGGGACAGAGACTACAGGTGAAGCAGAAGCAGCTGTAGCTGAAGTGGAATTTTCATTTCTTTGGAATGAATTATGCATGTGGGCTTGCTCTTCAGGACTCAAGGCATCGCATTGGGCAAATAGTAAGTAACTGTTTTATCCAGCAGTTACTGGATTGACAGGTCTTGAATCACCAACGTTTACTCTATCTTGGGTACAACCAGTTGCATGAAGAACTCCACTCGAGTTAGTAGGAAGGCTTTATGAGGTTCATTCATAAGCGTTGGGGCAAAGAAGCATGTCAGGACTCACCGTTGCAGATATATCAGAAAACTGAATTGTGTTCTCTGGAAGTGAATGATTTTCATCAAGAGTTATCAGCGTATGCGCGTAAATGGAATGCATATCATCTACTTTAATCAGCTCAAGCAAAGCAGTGAAAAGTGATGCAACCTAGTGACTGCTTTATGTAAGGATTTCAATAGTACCACTGCTACACTCGCTATTTGATAAAAAGCATGATTTCAATGCTTTAAATGCAAAGCTATTAGAGATTTTCCGGTGTTTTCTTGTCAATAGCAACTATTGTAATGAGATAACGTGATAAGATATTGTTTGAGATGCAAGTAAGAGAAAGGAATTATTCTTGCTACTTAGTGCTTGATTAATGGCTTGGCATTACGCATAAACTTTCTCCAAAAGACTCAAATATTCAAACATGAAAAATGTGCTGTTGGAATACTTTAATTTTCTGCCAGTATAAGTTGGTCTGGATACCTGAACAATGATTGGTATCAAAATAAATTGTATCCCTCTGATTATTTAGTGCTCTTTATCCTATTTGTCCCAGCTTTCCATTTCATTAAGCAAATTCATGCCGAAATCAGCAATCCACAATCAAAAGTGTTGGTAAGTAAGTGAATAAATTCTAATTTGTAATATTTCACTTAAGATTAAAAGGCATTATGAAAAATACGTGAGAAAGGATGATGAAACTTCTACCTAATTCCCATTTTAACTTGCTTTACAGCTTTATGGCTTCTAAAGCGTAATCTCATAATTAACGCAAGATAATGTCCACGCTTTCCTTCTAGAGCTTTGTGCAAAAGCGTTATAATGACGCTTATTTTTTGCCCAGAATAACCCTTGGAGTGTACATTTCACAAGAATGGACACCTGTGAATTCGAAAGAACACTCACCTATTTTCCCTTGTCTCTAATACTTCTTAAGTACAATTATTGACTCCCCTAAATAAAACTGGATATATAAAAAACGTTCGAAAGAGATTGTTCGATGGTAAAGAAGATTATTTGTACTATCCGATGATTAAAAGGAATTCAGATCGTAAAGACCAATCCCGTCATCGCAATCTTTCGAATAAGGATATTAAATATGTATTAATATTAGCGACATTTTTTTTTAGATTTCGCGTACACAAGTATAGGAGAGTTCATTTAAGTGAATCATTTATTGCCAGTCATACCCCGAACTTACTTAATATTAAGTAAAATTATCACAACCAAATCACGACTACATTCTTTTTGCGCCACTAGACATCTTAGATTCCCATCGCAAGAGAAGATAAGCCTCGTGACTCACAGAATAAAAAGCAAGATTATTCTGATCATACAAATATTATACCGACAGAGAATGCAAACCACGAGATTGGTAAAGATTCGTCAATCCTTTTCATCGGTCCATCTTGAAGAAATACCTATCACATCTCGTCAACGACATTCTTTCGTTGACGTAGCATCTACTTTCCATAGCAATGTTTCTGTCCACGACAAAAATCCTGATCTATCTTCACAGGGAAAATCTCCTCATGCCTCGGATTTTCTACAACAAAATATTGGAAGCAAATTATTTGAAGTTAAACATTGCGTCATGGATGATGTAAATATCAAAGTAAGTGCCACTTTTCAGCTTCAATGTTTTGACTACCAAATTCTGATAAATTCAAACTTTGCTATTACTCCAAGAATGATCTTCGTTTTGATGACCAGAAATCTGAGTCCTTAAAGACATCAATGAATCTCTTAGAGAGCAAATCTTTCATTGAAACCTACTCAATGCATACTAACATACAGATTGATGAGCCATCGAGATTCTTGCTACACCAAGCGTGCCATCTATTCCCCAACAATCTTGATGTTGTGCACTCCGCTCTCATATTGGATGAGTCCCATTTGTACAAACGTGTACGAATGTCTGCGCGACCATACTCCACTTCGGGTTTCCACACGATTCAAAAATCAAAATGCGAGAGTTTGTCCACCTTACCACTACATATTGTCATTGAACGCAAAGGATCTTTCGACGTACTTCAGAATCTGGCTCGGGCTGCACCTGAAGCAATTGCTTGGAAAGATGGCTCGAATGACTGCAACGCTATTTCTGCTTTGCTCTACCAAAAGCGTTTCGACTTGAATATTCTCTCAATGTTCATACGAATGAATCGTGAAGCCCTTCTTGTTGTCGATCGTCTCCAAAATACATCGCTTCACGTGGCATGTGCACAGGGAGCTCCAATAGCGTTGGTAGGAATGCTTTACGAGGTTCATCCACAAGCGTTAGAACGAAGAAACATGTCAGGACTTACCCCGTTGCAGATATCTCAGAAAACTGGATTGTGTTCTTTAGAAGTGAATGATTTCCTTCATGACTTATCAGCGTATCCGCTTGAATGTAATGCACATCATCTCCTTGAGCCGACGACAGCGAAGCGGCAAAAGGTACTGGAACTTTAGTGGAACATTTAGATCATTACACTCTACTGGTTATGGTGCACTCGTAGGCAATGGATATAGTGAGCCTCGTGGCTTCTTGTTTACTAAAAAAATGTACATGCGATAATTAATTATTACCTAAATTGAGGTTTCATGAGCAAATGTACTTGTCACAAGAAATTCTAGCTATTTCAGGAGTAGCCTGAAGTTTCTGAGTTTGGGAAGGCAAAAGGACTTGCAGAGTAAAAGGCAATCAAGGTGAATTGCTGTAGACAGCATTCCAAGGATTTGGTTAAAAGTGCTGGAAACCGGGTCAAAGGGCCAATCAATGTCAGAACAAAACATCAAGGTGAAGATTTAGTGGGAAATGTGGTTCCTGTGGAAAGGTGTGTGTTAGGGACTGTTGGTTGAAACAAGAAAATAGAGGGAAACGACCTGAAGGGTGGAAGATCAATAGTGAAAAGCAGCGTGACAATTCATGAAGTCTAGGTTGAAGAATTTGGCTGGACTTACCGTGACAATTCTGTGAATATTTGGATTCAAGCATTAGGATTGCGGATACATAAGCCACAGTGTACTCAACACCAAATCTAAACCTGACCGTTGGCTGGCAGAAGACAATAAACAAGACTGTTTCCATCATGGGAAACAAAGGAAAGGAAGAAGTAGTCAGGATTGGGTGTACTAAAGGCATTGCATGCGACATGGATGACCGAAATCAAGGAAGTATGAGTCATTCTGAGAACATTTATCTTCCAAACGATAATACAATCTGTTGAGCATGTCATGGTCGTGAGAAGTGGATGGAAACTGTAGGGTAATTGCAACACTTTGTCAATATCAAACGGTAAGAAGAGACTTAGCGTTTGATATCAAGATTCCAACGGCAAGAGTTGCTTTATAAGCTATTAAATTGTGCCGGATGAAGGCTTGAAATGTCAATTTGGAGGCGCATGAATTGTTGGGTTACATCTCATTCAAATCAACAATTTTTAAATCATTAAAGAATTGGTTGGAATCTCTTTGATGATGGCAATAAGTGTGAGAGCTGTGCAATTAGAAATGACATCAGAAAAATGTATGTAAGCAAAACACGTATATTGCTGAAGATAAAATTGAAGCAAGGTTGCTTTTGTATGTTGCTCTGGTGAATGAAGATTCAAGTTTTGAGCCAAGCAAAGATTCTTCATCAAACAAGACAAGAGAATTCTGGTTGACAAAGGCACATGGTTTAGGATAGTGATTGTTTTGTTTAAAGAAGGTGGTGATCAAGCCTTCTTAGGAAAAATGATTTAATATTTGAGAAAGCAGTAATGCACGCCATTTTTAATTGCTACTGAGGCACACAAGAATGCAATGAGGAGAGTTATGACTTACCATATAAATACAGCCGAAAGGGCATAATTGTGCAACCAAATATTGTGTGGAATAATTTGAGGATGATGGAAAATTCGAAATATCGGATGTTTCACATTCTGGTTATGCTAATGATGTGAATAGAAGAAAGCGTTACATTGTTGTGACAGAATCTGAGTTGGTGGCGGCAACTATGTGTGATAAGGAAATGTTACATGACAAAAAAGGTTTGGAATCAAATTTAGACTTGCATGTCAATGTTGTTGAAAGTCGACAATAAATGTGCCTATGATTTATTGAATAATTGGAGTGTTGGCGGAAGAACACATTGTGTTTGAGTTTGCATTAGAAAGTATTGGCGATTACGTGGATACCCCTTGCATGAAAACTATCCTGATTTGTTCACCAAAAATTTACTGGCGGTGTTGTTTGAGAATCTTTGTAAAAGATTCTGGGGAAATTACGATACATAGGGTAGGATTACTCCGGAGGAGGGTGTCCGATTTAGTTTGGTTTGGAGTTACATGCCATGTTTGATCGAAAGATGAATGAATTGACATTATTCTAGAAAGTAATTAAAATTAAGATCACAATTTGAGTTTCCATAGTTTATTGGTAATTGATTAACATAACGACAGAGTTACCTAGCATCTGACATCAAAACGGTTTTAATAAGAGGGCTATTCGGGCTGTCACCAGGAAGACTCAAACTATGATGTAACATGCCTCTACCAACTAGCCTGAAGGATTTAAGATCTTGCTATAGCCTTTGACCCTTCACTCCACTTGCTGAATTCATTATTACACACCGTCTCACTCTTCTGGCTTCTCTTATCAAGCTCTTTTGCTAGACCAACGCTGCCTTCACCACCTTCAACTCGCCGGCACCTGGAGATCCCCAGCAAATTGATTTCATGGTGTAGACGACGTTTATAGACTTTTCAATTCAAAAACAAATACGATTCTAAAACCCAGGCAAATGATTTGTCTGAACAAAAGCTTCAGATATTCGATTAGAGGCTAGTAGACATAGCCAGATTTTGGGACTCCCGTAATTAATAACTTAAGGTTTCAAGTATTCTTGATCATTATTTTAACTTGGAATTTGAGAGGTAAATATTTGTGACATTAAAATTTTTTTTTAGATTTAGACCCCAAAGCACAATCCACATGTAGATTTCAAAAGGAATGACTTTAGAAGAGAAGTGTGTTTAATTCTAAAGAAAAGGTAGTATGGACTTGTTCAGAACCAGAGAAAGTTTACATAATGGAATCTTCGTTGATTGATGTCTATTGACAAAAATAATTAGGTTCATGGGTTTCTCGTAATTAACAGGTAATGTGAGATTGATGAAATGAATGATAATCTCAAGAATCAATAATTTGGGTTAAGAATGAGAATGATTTTACAAATACTTGGATTTTATGAATATAGGTTGATGAAGAATGGAACACAACTTGTGTCATGCATCCTGACAACTATTTTGTTTGAAGTCAGGAATTTGAAAGAAATGATGATTGATTAAAGATTTGACAGAGATTTGATACCCATGAGATATATTCATCTATTGAGTAAACTGAAATGAGGTAACTTACAATATGAGTGCAGAAGCTCTAAGGAGAGCAAGATCTTTAATGTTTTCGAGTTTTATCCCAAAATATAAAGTTTAACATTATTGCTGGTTAAAACGGCATTAATCAAATGGATGCATAAAGTTGATGCATTCTTGGGATGACTGCTGTCATGGGAATATTTCATTTTTCTCAGTTATTAAATTCACATGAAACAAAAGCACATAGAATGAAGGGATGAATAGACGGATAATTTTAACTTTCCACAAGCAACAACATGACATTGATCGTTTGAGCCTTTAACAGCAAGAAGACGTTTCTTTGACGTTCCTGCGTAATCAATAGCAATAATTTCTTCAACATTATCCACCGTATCAGCAGCAAATCCAAAAAATGCAACGCTACAAGGAATGACAAAGTCTATCTTCATACTTTCCCGATGTCAATTCTCAATAATTGGTACACTTGATTAATTTACAGATACAGTTCTTTTGCTGCGGAAAGTATGTATTTGATGAATGATAAGGATCATACACTTAACTTTAACGATGAAATCTGCGTTGAAAAGTTTAAATTTTAAGATTCACAATTTAACGTTTGTGATTGATTCCTAATGAATGTACATGCTACGTACAAATGCTAAGTGGTGCATAAAGTGTCAGAAAAAATTAGTGACGACAAAAGGTCTCCAACCAAAGATGAGAAATTATTAAAAAATACCAATCAGGATCAATGTTTTTGTAACCGGGAAAATGCAACATGTTAGATTCGAACGATAAGGCCTTTCGAATTTGTGACGTCTATGGAGGTCTAGATGTGACACGAGTCGCCTCATGGAATACAAGACGAATCTTCAAGAGAGCCATTGACGATGTTGAATTAATTCGAGAATATGCCAGTCAATCTATGTTACACCAAGGTATCCTTGGTGGATTCTCAGATTTAAATGTACTGAATGATTCACTACAGTGGAAAGCACGTGGATTTAAAAAGCGAACAACTACTTTAGATGCAGGTTTAGGGTATGTCGATGATCGACCTGATCGAGATGTCGAAAGATATGTCGGAGTTGTCAACAAACCATTCATCGGGGATACTCAAAGCGACATGAAAATAGTCGATAGTTTATCAAATCTATTTCCTTGGTGCAACAGGTCTTGATATTGCCGTTCAGTCAATTTCGACATTACTAGATATTCTGAAAGACAAAATGGCAAAACTTAGCTTTGCTATTGTTGTGGATTCTAATTTTCATACTATCATAATATCACAAGCTGTAGTAGAACGAATTTATCCATCCAGAACAGGATTTGAAGATTCACGAATCACTGTGAATCCCCTCGATGGTACTATAATTCAAGATCGCAGGAATCAGACCTATGAAGTTTCGGATACTATATATCAACCTCTTACTAAGCTTGATAATGCGGATTGGTATGGCCTTTTCCATGAAGTATCAAAGCAAAGTCCTGGATATCGAGGCGTCTCTTTACTTGATTTGACACTTACAGGTGATTCACATGCCATTAAATTTTATGTGATGTATGAACGATGGGAAAACATTGCAGACTGGACAACTCTTGCCTTTGTACCAAAATCCAAGGTTGACAATGCTATTGATGTTCGATTTCTAAACTCATCAAATGACCCGAGCAATTCGATGATTCATCTCAAAGGTGAAACAGGTCAAGTCATTTCTGGAAAGGTGTATATTGTCAACAAAGGGGAGCTTGATGTTGTAGTAACATCCAAGTTAACTCCAATTTGGTTTAAATTTTTACCTGTTGAGCCAAGGCAAACATCTCTTTCATCAGGCAGAACCTTACCTCTACAGTTCAATGTTGAAACCACTCATCTCAGCATTGGCAATACATCTTTTTCAATGACTGTTGCTATTCAAGATGACAACTATCCTGATTGCTTCTACCATCGTGACGTTAGTATCAGAGTTCTGGTGGAAGTTCTACCTCAAAATTGTGTCGTCTTGACAAAGGATCCATTAACTGTACCAGAAGTGAATGGAAATTGTATATGCATGCCAAGAGTCTCTGTGGACGTACATGGGAATTGTTGGCGATATTCCTCAATGTTTTTGATCTTTTTTGCTGTTGCCATTCTGTATCCACTTATCATTATCTATATATCTATTTATCAAAAACGCAAACAATCAGATAGTACATGGATGATTGATTCATCGGACTTGATTCTTGATAAAAATCCCGAGGTGCTGGGACACGGAACATTTGGCGCTGTAGTTCGAGCGGAGTATCGTGGAACTCAAGTTGCTGTCAAACGTGTCTTTCCTCTGTTTCATCAACAGCCCCCTGATACATGTAGTCAATCGGACACCTTAGATCAGGACTCCTCAAGCAGTTTGCATATGAGCATTAGAGGGGAATTTTCAAAGTCAGGAAGCTTAAACTTCCGACAACAACAAGTGTCGTCGTCTGTTCAGAACAATACTCCAAAAGATCTGCCATTGTCTTCAAGGATAGGAAGAATCACATTCTTGGATCCTTCTTCAATAGTCAATGGCGTAAAAACGTACCTAAACAAAAAATGGTTACAAGAAAGTTTTTTCCAAGAAATGCGCTTACTGTCGAAGTTACGACATCCTTGTATCACAACGGTTATGGGAGCAGTATTGCTCCGTAATGAGGATCCGTTGATGGTTATGGAACTCATGCATCACGGCTCTCTAGCTGATCTATTACAAAATGACTCGATTGTGCTTGAAGGTCAGATTTTGCTTCCTATTCTTCAGGATATATGCCAAGGTTTACGCTTTCTGCATGAAGCGGATCCACAAATCGTTCACGGTAACCTAAAAACTCAGAATGTTCTTGTTGATAACAGTTTTCGTGCCAAGCTTTGCGATTTTGGCCTATCACAGGTCGAAAGGCAAAAGAGAGAAACCCGATTATTCTACCGGAAGGTTGCAAATAAATGTTCAAGTGAACCAAAGGACACGGTAGCATCAGATGTATTCGCGTTTGGAATAATATTGCAAGAAGTGTATTCGCGTGAGACAAGTCGTGAAGGTCGAAGCATCGATAGAATTCTATCTATTCCGAAGTCTATGCCGCATGAGATGTCGATATTGATGATTTCATGCACAACCCTTTCTGTTGAGAATCGACCATCAATTCAAGAAATTGATCGCGAAATAAAGTTGCTTAATGCCAGAAATGTCGAACCAAATCAACTCTACTTTTCGAATCAGCGCAAGAAGCTAAAAAACGATTCTCAAATATCAAGTGAAAACTTGTTACTTGATATATTTCCTCGGCATATAGCAGAGATACTATCTCGTGGTCAAAAAGTAGAACCTGAGCATTTCGACTGTGTCACCATTTTCTTTTCGGATATTCATGGATATGATGACCTTGTGTACAACCTTAGCCCGGAAGAAGTTTCAAATATGCTTGACAGATTATATTCGAAATTTGATAAAATCTCAAGAGAGCATGGTGTATTTAAAGTGGAGACAGTTGGCGATACATGGATGGGAGTAACAAATTTGGCATCATCTCAGATAGAGCACACAAGCAGAATCGCAACCTTTGCCGTCAGCCTAATCCGGGCTGCCAAAAGGACTTTGGTTCACGAAGGAAAGCCAGAGAAAAGATATTTGCATATTCGAGCGGGATTTCATTCTGGGCCTGTCATTGGAACTGTTGTGGGTGCTAGAAATCCAAAATACTCGTTGATAGGGGACACTGTAAATACCGCATCCAGAATGAAAAGCTATTCGCTACCGGATCGAATTTTGTGTTCCGATCAAGCAGCGAAACTACTTCGAGAGCAGGATGAAGAATCTTTTTTGATCCAAAGTCGAGGGAAAATTAATGTGAAAGGAAAGGGCCCCATGGAAACATTTTGGGTTGAAGAAAGACAAATGAGAAGTGATTCATTGTCGCATTTGCGTGATAATTTGCGATTCAAATGAATCAAGAAATTTATGGAATTCAAATCACTCATCTTGGTTAAGGTAAAATGTTGATTTCATCAAGATCTCACACCAAGATATCTTCCCTTCAAATTTCTGAGTTCCCGAAAAACTTAGCTTGATAAAATCTTATACAAGCATATATCCTTTCTTCTGTTGTTCCAACAGATCCCAAAATTGCTTGAATGGATGAGTAATCAATGTTGGTTCAACTTTGAAAGCATCAAAAGAAGCCTTTGGCATCCATGCTCTTCACTAAGTCTCTACGACACATTATTACTAGTTTAATGTTTTAGGATCATGATGGAAAAGCATTGATCTTTATGATGAGTTTTCTGGAGAAATACATATACCATGATGAGTTGTATGTATTGAATAGAATTCTTTGTGTGTATGCAAAATGTAAAAAAGTAAAGTGCAAAGTCTATAATCCAATTTACGTGGAAATTATGGTTTTTTAGACCAAATCATACTACTTTGTTTGCTGCCCTAAACCGATAGGTCGGTTGTTTTAACCAAGGCAAACTAAATGATGACATAGTCACAATTCAGTTTATCTCATGTAAGAGGATAGGTATCATCGTGAAAAAATGTCGTAAGTATTCAATTTCTTGCCAGCCAGGAGTTTGAAGTATGAACCCTAATCTGCTTTGATGAGAAGGATCTACTCCAACACAGAAGTTCTACATTCTTCATTGGTTTTTGTTGTTCTGCAATTTGACTCATAAATTATTTTCCAACGAATTC
>CAAAJI010000833.1:0-16829 GCA_900642245.1 Fragilaria radians | reverse complement strand
CAATCCTCATCTCAACATCCTGAATCAAACAAGAAGTATACATAAAATAAAATATTCATGATTGCAAACTATACACAAAGTTAGAGTCGCAATTGAAAACAGCCATAAGATACGAGTCATACCTCAATATCTCCAGTTTCTAAAGCAATTCGATACCCACAAAGTAGTCGATCTAACGCCAAGTGAACTGGCTTTTTCCAGCCATGTATGAATCCATAAACTGCGGCAAAGACACGAGGAAGATATTGTTTACATTGAAACCGGTCCAATATTCTCAAACTCAATTCTCCCATTTGAACTCCAACTTCAATATTTGAAGAATTTCCCACAAGCAGCATTCCATAAAATGCAAAGGCTACACAAGACACTGCAGCCAACCCTGTATTGAAACTTAACTTTATCATTCGCATTACCAGCAAAGGGGCGAGTAAGGGGTTACAAAAGAATGCTGATGGAAATAGGATATTCATAATAATCATTGCAGATTCTGCATGTCTATCTGTCATGGTCGGCAATCGAAGCAACATTTCCATTGATTTACCACGAAGCATCATTTTCGTACGAATCAGTGATGAAATGATGTGTTTAGGTTTTGGCTTGATGGGAAAATTTTCACCCAGCTCATGCAACAGATGCAACCCCATATCAAGAGCTTTTGGTGCTTGATTGCTTGACCCAAGCATGTAAATCTCTGTGCTGTAAGCCTGAACTTTATCGTCTAGGGTACGTGCGTTGTCCAACACTTCTTTGACCATGAGCTCTACATTCTCATAATTCCCTTCAGTGTAAGAAATCTCAGCTGCCGCATTGTGAATTGCTAGGGTAAGCTCATAGTCATCTCTCCAACTATTCTCATCCAATAGGCTGAGCGCAAAATCGATACTACTCTTTGCTGATTCAAAGCTGGCCAACTGAACTGCCTTTCGAGAAGCCTCAAGCGACAATGTTGCAAAATGCACCTTTTCCTGGGCTTTCACCCACCTTGCGCCTTTCACAACATGAGTCATCACAAGTAGTAGGTTAGCATTCAGCTCTTCTGTTTCGAATTTATTCAATAGCTTGCGAGCAATGGTAAGGTGCTTAAGTTCTATTTTCTCTTTATCACCGATGAGATCAAGTACAGCCTGATGCATACTGTTGTGAACAAAATTACAGCACCCTCCATTGGAGAAATATTCCATGTTGTGATGATAAGAGATTTGATTTTCATCATCCTCAAGTTTCAGTATTCCAATATCAACAGCATCCTTTATATCAGTTAATACAACATCGGATAGAATGAACGATAAAAGCTTGATGTCGAAACGGTACCCCAAACATGCAGCATATTGAAGTACATTCAACATCTGTAATGACTGTGATTGTAAGCGGTTACATAAATACTTGCTCACTGTACATATTTCAGGTAGTTCCATGACTTGATTTCCCTTTAACTTCCATGATAAATTATTCTCGTCTAATGCTAGACATGAGCTTTTAGTTAGATCTTCAAGAAGTTCTTTGGCAAACAGCGGATTTCCTCTTGTACGACTATAGATGTAACGGATGATATCATCACAACTCCCGTGAGAAGCTCCTATCAAATCTTCTATCCAGTCTCCGAGTGTTGACTCATGCCAATTTTCAAGAGTAATGTCAATGATATTTATGCTGCTTTTGGTCTTTAACTCTTGTAATTTTTCTTGCCATAAAGTCTCAGTTGACTTCCATTCACTGTCATAAGCTAGGATAAAGAACATACCTTGTGAGGGTGTCTCCTCTAGTGCCTCGACTAGCCAGCGAAGTGACGTTTGTTCAATCCATTGAAAGTCATCTAGAAAATAGACAAGAGGAAACTCAGACGACGCCGCAGCTCTCATGAATTTTTGAAAGAATTTCCAATCGTGACGGTAATCCTCATCCCGGTTGTGCGTAGCATGATTGAAAGGAAAGAGAGGTGCTAAGAGAGGCCACTTGCTAACTAAAAATGAGATTTGTTGGCTGTCAAACGATTGTCGAAGTTGTTCTTGAAATCGTTTCAAATCAGAATTTTCCAATTTCAGTATATTCTGAATCCATTTCTGCAATGAAGCATGAAAGCCAGGAGATATATGTAATCCAGCCTGACGATTACATGGCCATCGTAGCATTGATCCATTGGTTCTCTGTAATTCGTCTCGTAGTGATTGAACTAACGCTGTTTTTCCTGTGCCAGATGCACCTTGAATGATAACAAGATTCCATTTCGAATCTTGGATTTGTGAATTTCCATATGCTTCTAGCAATTTCTGTTGATAGAAGGATCTAAATCTAAACCAAGAAATAGACCTCAAGTTGTTATTGTTGGAACTAACTAGATTATTAAAAGTATGAGATGTTTGCTCTATTTTTTCGTGATCGTATTCGTTTGGTATATTTCGTGGAAGGATTTAGTGACGATTTAGATCTTGGATTTGTAACGACCTCATGACGAAAATATGACGTAGCAGTATCTCTCAAAATGTATCTGGTTATGGGATATCGTATCACATTCTCATGTCACATAATTGGTACGATAGTCCAGCACTTCTCGATGTTTGGCACAATGGATTGTATGAACAATATACATCCAACATACTCCTTAAAAGTATCTCTCAATTTCCTTTGCGTAAGAAGCCTTCTAAGGTCAATGAATCTTTTCCTTTGTGTCCAGAAACTGTCTATGACTTTCCCTTGTGTATAGACACTGTCTACCATCTGTTCGGTTTGGCAGTCCTGATTCTCAAACATGTTTGAACCAATTATGCTGTTAATAACGAAACATTTATTGATTTGCTGGGTGTTTCTAGAGCTTGATAGGGTCCTGTTCTGTTCAATCAATAGTCGACGTTTGTTATCCTGATATAAGATATTGTGTGATACTTTTACTCTTTGTGCCAGCATCAATGTCTCATCCAAATGATTTTTGCCTTTGCATTGCTTACAGACATTATGTCTTTCTCCTGTTTCTAGGTACAACCTCACGCATTGAGCATGCTTGCCACTATGGGCTTTTCCTAAATCCATCAAAATAGTTGATTCAATAATCTCGGACTCTGACCATCCAAAAACTGTATAACCTGCCTTGCCGACAATACAGATTCTTCCATTGTGATCTAGTTGACACATGGTTAGCATTGATGCATCGATCATCCCCTCGAGGCTTTCTTGTTGCATGAGGTTAGCCTCTTGACCTTTGATATGATTCAAGATTGTGCAATTACTTTCGGCAATATCATTCTCAGTCTTGTCTGTGAGGCTCAACATAGTTCCTTTCAGCACTTTCTCCCTAGCCATTGCTGATTTTAATTCACTCATCGCAAGCACGATCACATCAATTATTAAATTTGGTACAATTTCATAATCAGCACTCTTTTGTTGTTCCCTTCGTAAACTTGCTTCCAAATTTTCTGACTCACTCTGAAGATCCTTTTCTCTGCTCGTGAGCTCACAGCGTATCATTTCTTCAATGTCTCTACCCTCCTTCAATTTCACTTCTCGCCAATTTACATAACTCAAATAATCAATACCCGCAATACCGAATATTCCAAATTCGTTCGACGTTTCAGAGCCAGGAATGATGTATTTGTCAGATAGCAACACCTGGCCCTTGTACCCCCAAATTGATGGGTCCTTTTCAGATCGTCCCATTGTATATGAAATATATATTTTATAAAAGAGTCGTTCGTTCCACTTTTTTAATATGTTCCAATATTGCATCGTATGCGCAGCATCAGATGCTTGAATAATGTGCTCAATGACACTGGTAGCCTTCGTACATCTCTCGTAATTTGAAACACATACATTGCCCTTTTGGTATTGATTGACTGATATTCCCCAACACTTCTGTCTAACAAGTTGCAAATCTTGATCCATTATGTTGGTGGCCATTACTGTAATGTCTAACAGTTGATAAAAACGCTTCCGCTCGTTGTCATTCGAGTAAGTTTGATACTTTGGGTCCATTAGCATTTCCCATACTATGTATACTGTATGCTGTTCTCCCAATTCTCTTAACTGTTCATTTTCAATTCCCAGCCTTACAAGTTCTTCCACGACAGCTTCATTCAGCTTGCTCATGTTTTCATTGATTGATAGATAAATGGCCGCTTCATCTTCAGAAGTAACTTTACGTCGTAACGCGTCTCGTGTGCTATTCAGATTCCTACTTAAAATCTGTAAAGGCTTTAAACTTTCTTGGCATTCCTCCAGAGACTTGGTTTCTGCTTTCAAAAGCATACATTCTGACACAGGTTCATCTTGTTTCAAGCATTCTTTCAACCCTGCAAGTTTTTTTTAAACCTTCGCGGTACTTACGAAATAGTTCTTTGGTGTCAGCCAATATCTCCTTTGCATTCTGCATCAAATCCGTCTCGACTTTTAATTTGATTTACTGATGTAGTGCCATCTGCTCCCAATCTTGAATACCCTGACGCATGAGCAACTTGGATTGATGCTCTTCTATCCCTTTCCTATGAGCCACATTGGCTTCTTCCAACGGGCGCAATGTATTTGATATTATCCTCATTATGTTTCCCCTCACTCTCATTTCTAAATCAGAGAGAAAATTCTTTACGACACATACAAGTCTTTTCAATCTATCAGCACCATCAATCTCTGGTGTACCTTTCACTAGGGGCAAAACTGGACATTCTTTTGAGATTGTGTGCTTACCATCCTCGATAATGTTCGATAAGCACTTTTGCTGATCATATGATTCGCTCAAGATACCTTGAACATTATCATGCCGCGAATTAGTTCGAAAATTTATCAAGGAACAGATGCCTTTGCAAAGTGAAGTAAACATCCTGTTATTGTCTATCTCGCATGCACATTGAACATGCCCTTTCGTGTTGGCAGGTAGTACAGCATCACGTAGACAATCGAGTTTCTTGATCAGAATAGTTGACATTGTTGATTTGGTTGGACTTGACTTCCTAATAATTTTCCGTTCAAAAGATTCATCTTCAGCATTGGCTTCATTATCATGTTTCGGAGATGTAGCCTTCCCCGCCATTAAATTGATTAATTTCTCCTCTTCTGGCATGGTCAGTGCCGTAGATCTCCTTGCCTTATTTTCAGTTTCTAAGATCACACTCCTTAAACTTTTGAATTTGTAGTCCATGAGATATGTGTAAATGTGGCATCTGATCGTCATCAAGATAGATAGAGCGTCGTGTAAGGATTGCTCGGTTTCATCCAAAAATTGAGACGGAGAGCCATGCAACCCAATTTTATAGTCATTACCAGCCTCGAACCCACCAACAAAAATTACCTTGTCTTCATCACTCATGATATCCTCGATCACGACATACACACCAAAGGTTACAATTTCAGAATGAACGAACATGCGGATACCTCCATTGAGAGCAGCCAATTGCTCGATGCCATCTGAGTAAGCGTGCTCACTGGCCATCGCACCATGCTTGGCAAAAATGGCTTCTGGGAAGCTGGGAATCAATTGGTGATTAATCAAGACGTTGCAACCAGGAGCGAAAATTCTTTTACAAATTAGTCTCATTTTTTCCTTTACCGCTAACCCTTTTTCAGCTACTTTATTCATTTCACCCACTTTGACTCGTGGACCATAAATTTCAATCTTGTCAGACGTATTGGCCAATAAAATTGCACACTCCTGCAACCGTCGAGTCTGTCCGACGCCAACTTGTTTCATCAAGAAGATGGTAGAAATCCTTTATTGATCTACCTGTCCATTTGAAAATTAGTATTTGCCTTCTGTTACCAGTTTCGTTTAATCTAATGACAGCATCAACTGAGAATATAGCAAAATGAACTCCTTTATGAGCAAGAAGTTTAGAAAATAATGAAGTTTTTGCAGTTTGCATCATTTGCCGTCGGCTGGATTCATCGTCGTCAATACTAATTGCTGATTGATTGAGTATAATTGTCTGTGCTTGAGCCAATTGCCAACCTGCAGCTACGGTTTGAAGACAAATCAAGGATTCAGCATCTTGCAAGAGCTCATCACATGTCACAACAGCACTCCTCAAACTATCGCATTCTTCATTATCTTGAACTTTCAAAATATCTATGAGAACCATTGCAGCTGCATGATGGATGTCAACAGATTGGAGAATAGCAGCACAATTGTTCGTGATCAAAATGAAATACTTGCTGCCTGTATTCACAGACTGAAGAATTTTAACCATCCCTCTTAATCCCAGAGTGATAAATGCGGTCTCCATGGAAATTACATGAAAAAACAAGATATTTTTGTTTCTATCGGCATTGATTGCTAAATATGTATCGTTGTCGTCACTCACTCCTCTTTTTCCTACAGCCTCATCTTGCTGCTCCTGGAATATCACTAAGTGATGCTCTTTCTTGACTGTTGTAATAAATAAGGGAATTAGCATAATGGCATAATTCCTACCATAAGCCTCGCTAATGAACGAGCAAATCCCAATTCTGTGATTCCTATAGTCCGATGCTGATTCTGTTGATAATCCTGACAGAGCAACTGTGAAGCCATGTTTCTTCGTGTATATCTCATTGAATCCAGGCATAACCTTCAACTTTGCCATCGAGAACTCTACAAATTGTTCAACAATTCCTTTGTGGAGCTTCTTCCTCTTACTCTCAAACTTGATGGTCAATCCATCTGCCATCTTTGCAATTTCCGAACCTGTAACATATTTGGTCCCAATAAAAACGCAGTTCTTCATATCTTCGCAGTCGCCGGTGAACTTTGGCTTTTTGCATATGTCATTCCTTTTCATCTCATTGTTCCTTCCTTTCGAGTTCTTTTTATCAAACACTTTCGATTCGACTCCGGACATTCCTGACTTTTTTACTTTTTGCGGTTGCTTTCCTTGATTCTTACATAAACCTGTATCCTTGAACCTATCGCCATTACCGCAGTCTCTTCCTTCACCTCGAAGATTATTTTCCGTCACCTTGGACTCATTTGCCGACATACCTGTCTTCTCTTTTCTTCTTTACTTGTAATATATATACTTTTAATAATGTTGATAGAAGGATCTAAATCTAAACCAAGAAATAGACCTCAAGTTGTTATTGTTGGAACTAACTAGATTATTAAAAGTATGAGATGTTTGCTCTAATTTCCCGCCGTGATATATCGTGATCGTATTCGTTTGGTATATTTCGTGGAAGGATTTAGTGACGATTTAGATCTTGGATTTGTAACGACCTCATGACGAAAATATGACGTAGCAGTATCTCTCAAAATGTATCTGGTTATGGGATATCGTATCACATTCTCATGGCACATACTTGGTACGATAGTCCAGCACTTCTCGATGTTTGGCACAATGGATTGTATGAACAATATACATCCAACAATTTCTGTTGTGCTTCAAGACGTCCATAAAGTTTAGAGGAGAAACGAACGTTTGATTGCCTTAATTCGCTTACCCTTCGGTCCACTATTGCTTTTTCTGAATTGATATATATATCTGCATCATCGTGCACGAAACTTGCGACCGATTTGTAGTTTGGTTCCTCTTCTTCGGCAGCAGCCATGCTTCTACAGTTTTAGTCGTTAGGTTGATACTTTCTATAAATTCTACGTAAATTTTGGAGTCCCTCTGGATGTTGTGGAATACCTACCTTCTCAAGTTGAAACTTGGTGATCGAATTGCAAAACTTCCTCCAATGATTGTTGGATGGAATGACAATCTCACAAACCCTTTAGAGACAAAGGTCCTCCCTGATTGCCATCATTTGCACTGTGGGAGCTAGCCCATTCAATTGAATGTTTTGTTCTTGTGAGAAATGGGAAGTAATAAAGTCAACCAAATTCATCATCAAGATTGGCAATGGCAATGTTCATGATGCTCATGGTGGTTTTGTTCAAAATGTGTTTTTTTCTCTAGGTGTAATTGTTTTGAAACTTATTTTAGAAATTCTATAAGATGTGTAAAATCAAGATTATTTCCTGGTACTCAAGATAAACAAGAAGCGTTTAAATGTGATAGAAACAAAGACTTACGCTTGGAATTGAGATTTCAAGGCTTGACTAGCTTAATTTTGAGTTCTTGCATGGAGATGAAAATCTCATGTTGAGAAAGAACAAAAAGCAACGACAAAGGTTTAAAACTGAGGTTGTAATTCTAGCTATTGTAAAGAAAGCTATAAATTCTAAGACTATGTTTCTTCAAAATATCTTTCCAAAAGACTCTATTTGTTTAAATTTCTTCTTCTTCTTCATTAATCTGTCTTTTATAATGCAAATTATTAACCACCCGGATATGTGTTTATCACTTTATTTTCTCAATACTTCTCATCCAAATGAATTATTTCTTCACAAGTAACCTGGCTAACTAATGAAATTAACAAATTAAAATATGTGTTTACTAACTCCCTTCCTTATCAAAGATTTCATCAATTTGCCTAGTCCTTTCAAATGTCGGATAGAAAAACTGCTTCAACATTATCGATATTGACCCGAATTGGTCTCTAAAACCCAATTCCTAGCGATTCTAAGACTGGAGAGGTAACTTTTACTTCTCAAACTGTCTTACATTGTGCATAAAGTTTGGATTTGGTGCTGGACAAAGCAATTGTGGGTTTGCCCTTTAGTTTCCACGAGATAGGGACTCCTGAAATCAAAACTATAATCCCAGTAACGATGTTCCTCTGCTTTTTGTCCCTAGATAATCGATATCGCCGTATGCTTCAATTTCCGGATGTTTTCCGTCCGAAAACTTCAATTGTAAAGCTTTGTCTTTAGTATTTTCTGACAAAGTGCATGAATCTCCAACTCTTTCGTTTGACCTGGGGCTGCACCATCCATGACTTGGGATAATTCGCGAACTGAATTAGCCAAATCAAGCATGGATAACTTCACACTATAAAGAGGGCATTCAATATTGGACTGATACCACTTTTGGTCAAATTATCCACCTACTTGGCCACCAATGGTGTGATAACAAAGAATCCTGGAGCTGAAGGGAGCCATAAACGCGCTCTTCTTTTCAATTGTATTTAACTTCAGCAATTTAATCACAACTCCTTCCATGGAGTCAAGATAACTTCTCCAATCCCTTCATGCATATTGCAAGCTATGAAGTTGTCAATGCTTTTCTGGACATTTGTACTGAAAATATGTCTAACCTTCTTGATTGTATCTTACATCAGCCCAACTGCAATGATGTTATCATCAACATAAATGCAGAGCACATAGAATCCTTTCTCTCCTTTTCTATGAAACACACAAGGGTCAACATCATTCTTTTTGAATCCGAGTTTTTCGACCCCCTCTTCAAATTTTCGATGCCACTGCCTTGCAGCTTGAACCAATCCATAAAGGGACTTCTCAAGCTTCAACACTCTATTTTTTCTCCCTTGGGGCTTGGATTTGTCTCAAATCCATCCGGAATCTTCATGTAGATGTCTCCAGCCAGGTCACCATGTAGAAATGCTGTCTCAACATCTAATGACCAAACCTTTAGCCTCAATTTTCCACTTTACTATTTTCTGTTATGTAAGGCAAACCACACCGAGTGATTAATTGTCTCTTAGTTCTAACCAAGCAAATATACCACATGACTATTGGATTACAACACATACACATAACTCATGAGAAATGACAAAAGATCCTTCCCAAAAGCGCTTTACATAGTTCGGCTGAACAAGATATAGTAGCTTTTAAGCATGAACCTAGCCAACATTTTAAAACGACAATAGAATAATTACAAAACCGGTATAAACATAGTTATGCTTAGTTGTCATGACGATATAAACTTAGAAGCCATCCATTTGTGTTTACAATGAAAACTTAAGGAAGGTTCCCAAATAAATCTATGGAGATGATCAAAGGTGAAAAATAACAAATACAAAGCCAAGCTATCAGATGTGGAGACATCACAGCTTTAGCTACAGAACGCGGAGAGATTGCTGTTGCAGAAGAGAAAAGGAGAGGAGTCAAAATCGAACTGCGCAAGAGCAGTTCATACGATAAAATATTGAATTCACTTACTCAACTACGGCCCATGGGTAGTACAAAGCAATGTACCTATCAACTCATGCGATACGTATTAGTGAATGAGTCAACTAGCCATATGATTCACTTTTCAATGGTATGGATATGTAGCATCACTATATACTTTACGCTCAAGTATTGGATTGTTTAGGGGGTAAGCAAACATAGAGATTTCAAACGTTAAGGCGGTAAAATTAGCATTATTTGATAGAATCAAGGGTAAGTTTGAGGCAAGGTACACAGCCTACATGAATATGCATTGATTTTCACAATCCTATTCACAACAGGCTACACTTCCCGAAACTAAAGAGGAAGATATTGACAAGCTGTCAATAAAAAGAGAGCCAACTACAGCAATATAGCAACGCAACGGAAGGCTCAGAAGGAGTCTGTTTGTTACCAATGTGTTTTTGAAGGTTCAAGTGCATTGGCTCATTCCAACAATTCCTTAAGTGGGATGGCAAAAATTCAAGAAAAGGCACAGAAATAAAAATGAGACCATTATTGACAGATAATCATCTGTAGTGGTTTGCAAAGAAGATGCTCAAGATCATTTCAGTGTGTGTAGTGGAAGATGCAATATGGACGTACACGTACATCCATTCAATTTGTTACCACAAATGAAATAAGTCTGGATACATGCCTGTCAGAAGTATTGCAGCTTACCAAGGATGGTATGCTCAACAAAAAATACAAAAGGAAGAGAAAGTAAATGATAAAGTCACTTTGAATTCAGTCTTCTCCAAGTACTAATGTGTTCTTCAAATTACGTAGGACGTGAGAAAACATAACGTTATGTATGTGGCTTTACTTGTTTAAATGCCATGTGATTGTGCAATTTCCAAGGCTGGGATTATATGGCTTGTCATCAAGTTCAATTGACTCCATATCTTTTCGGAATCCTATGGTGCAATTAACTTCTGAAATAATTCCTTGAAAATGGTCATGTATAGTATCTTTTCTGCATTTTGATATACCAAATAATCTTTGAATACTTGTTGCAAAATTTCAGGCAATGTATCAACTAGTGCTCCATGGATTTAATTGTTATCCTTCCGCCTTTGTCAATTTGCTCCACTCCTCTCTGGACAGGTGTGTTGGATGTGCCTGTTGTTATTGTAGCCCTCCCTTCCTTTGCATGAATTGGAGATGTCAACATGACAGAATCGGTCATTGCTGTTGGACTGGTGTTACAGATGCAATAATTATAAACTCACTGTGTGCTTCCAATGGAACAAGTCCTCACCTTGATTAATGCTGCTTCTTTGTCTTCATCTCCAACACTTTTAACTCGTATTGATACACTATAGATCTGTATACGCTGTTGATTGCATTATAGATTATTTTTCGGTTCCCTTTGCATGCTATATCTGCACTCTTCAGCTTCCAATCCATGCCTTGGAAGAATTGTTAGTAGTTGTGAAAGATTTTCCGATGCTTTAACCATGAGATTTTATCATATCGTTTGTGATCCTTTAGAATGCATTTTTTCATTTAGTCTTCAATAATTTCAACACTATCATTCTCACGCTCAACATTACTAATGCACCTTCTATACCTTAACTAATTTGAGGGAAAGTCAGAGTATCAAATAGGATTAATTCTCTCAATTAATCTAGTTTAATAAAGACGAAAGCCTGCTATAGGGTTCACTTTAGCATCAGACCAAATTCAGTATGAATTGTGCCTTCAAGTTGATTGACGCTCACATCGAGAGATGCAAGAAGTTTCATGGGTGCTTAAGGATCGGTTAAAAATCCAAGACAAGATTCTGGGCTTCGATTTACATCTAGTTCATCAAGTTCCAATTGTAGCAAATCAGCTTTATGGAATGCATTCCATTCTCGATACTTTGCACAAGACTCACGAAGGTAAGTTATTGCCGAATCTAAGTCCCCTCGTGCCAAAAGATACCTAGCATATCGCTCATTCGCAAATGCCCCTTCAAACAAGTGATGTTTGGAATTTGCAAATGATATAGCTGTCAAATATAGTCGAACCGTTCTGTCACTTCGCCGAGAATACACTGAGGATATTTCTGCTTTTAACAATGCAAGTTTTCCTAAGCAATAGATTGGTGTTGATTTACAGATGTGATCAATTTGTTTCAAATAATACCGTGCAGAAATCAACATTGACAAATTTCTTCTGCCCTTTTGTTTGAACAAGGAGATGTTAGCAAACCCGAGAAGCAGGAAGAGAGTAGCGTAGTCATGAAATATAAATGGAGAATGTCGAAAGAAAGCATGACCCAATTCTAGAGCTAGCTGGTACTTGCCATAAATTACTGCTGTCATCATTTTTATTGCCTCCGCGAGTTTCACTCCCACTTGAATGGGTTTCGTCAATGAAGAAATTCCAAGATCACATTCGGAAGACATCAAATTCTGAAGAGTCTCCATTAAACGAGTTTGCAAAAGTATTGTCGAATTACAGTGTTTGGAAGACAGAGCTTGGATATAAACTTGATACTCTTGCTCGACGTGCTTCAAGGGGTACCCTGAATCAAACAAGAAATATACGTACATGAAAATATTTAAGATTGCAAACTTTAAAAAAAGTTAGAGTCGCAATTGGAAGACAGCCATAAGATACGAGTTACACCTTACCTCAACATCTCCCGTTTCTAATGCGATTCGATATCCACAAAGCAATCGATTAAATGCCAAGTGAACTGGTTTTGTCCAGCCATGTATGAATCCATAAACGGCGGCATATACACGTGGAACATATTGTTTACATTGAAAGCGGTCTAACATTTTCAAACTTAATTCACCAATTTGAACTGCATCGTCAATATTTGTACCCTTTCCCACAAGTAGCGTTCCATACAGAGCAAAGGCCACACAAGAAACTGCAGCCAAACCTTTGCTGACAGTTATCTTTATCATTCGCATTACCAGCAAAGGGGCAAGTAATGGGTTGCAAAAGAATGCTGATGGAATTAAGATATTCATTATAAGCATTGCAGATTCTGCATGTCCATCGGTCATGCTAGGTAATCGAAGCAACATTTCCTTTGATTTCGCACGAAGCATTAGTTTAGCACGAATCAGTGATGAAAGAATGTGTTTGCGTTTTGGCTTGATGGGGAAATTTTCACCAAGCCGATGAAGCACATGCAACCCTATTTCCATTGCTTTCGAAGCTTGATTGCTTGACCCAAGCATGTAAATCTTCGTGGTATAAGCCTGGATTTTATCGTTTAAGGTACGCGCGTTGTCCAACACTTCTGCTACGAAGAGATCTAAATTCCCATAATTCCCTTCAGTGTAAGAAATCTCAGCTGCTGCATTGTATACTGCTAGGGTAAGGTCATAGTTTTCTCTCCAACTATTTTCATCCAATAAGCTAATTGCAAAGTCAATGCTACGTTTTGCTGATTCAAAGCTGGCCAACTGAACTGCTTTTCGAGAGGCCTCAAGTGACAATGTTGCAAATGGAGCCTTTTCCTCAGTTTTTATCCACCTTGCGCCTTTCACAACATGAGTCATTACAAGTAGGAGGTTAGATGTCAACTCTTGACCTTCAAGCTTTCTCAAAAGCTTGCGAGCAATGGCAAGATGCTTAAGTTCTATTTTCTCTTTATCACCAATTAGATCAAGCACAGCCTGATGCATACTGTTGTGAACAAAATGATAATAACCTCCAATGGAGACATATTCCATGTTGTGTTGATAAGATATTTGATTTTCATCATCCTCAAGTTTCAGTATTCCATTATCAACAGCATCCTTTATATCAGTTAATACGGCATCGGATAGAATGAACGATAAAAGCTTGATGTCGAAACGATACCCCAAACATGCAGCATATTGAAGTACATTCAACATCTGAATTGACTGTGATTGTAAGCGGATATATAAATACTTGCTCACGTTGTTGCATATTTCAGGTCCTTCCATGCCTTGATTTCCATTTAACTTCCATGATAAATTGTTCTCATCTGGTGCTATAGATAAGTCCTTAGTTAGATCTTCAAGAAGTTCTTTTGCAAACAGCGGATTTCCAGTAGTACGAGTATAGATGTAACGGATGATATCATCGCAACTCCCGTGAGAAGCCCCTAACAAATCTTCTATCCAGTCTCCGAGTGTTGATTCATGGAAATTGTCAAGAGTAATGTCAATGATGTTTATGTTGCTTTTGGTCTTTAACTCATGTAATTTTTCTTGCCACAAAGTCTCAGTTGACTTCCATTCACTGTCATAAGCTAGGATAAAGAACATACCTTGTGAGGGTGTCTCCTCTAGTGCCTCGACTAGCCAGCGAAGTGACGTTTGTTCGATCCATTGAAAGTCATCTAGAAAATAGACAAGAGGAAACTCAGACGACGCCGCAGCTCTCATGAATTTTTGAAAGAATTTCCAATCGTGACGGTAATCCTCATCCCGGTTGTGCGTAGCATGATTGAAAGGAAAGAGAGGTGCTAAGAGAGGCCACTTGCTAACTAAAAATGAGATTTGTTGGCTGTCAAACGATTGTCGAAGTTGTTCTTGAAATCGTTTCAAATCAGAATTTTCCAATTTCAGTATATTCTGAATCCATTTCTGCAATGAAGCATGAAAGCCAGGAGATATATGTAATCCAGCCTGACGATTACATGGCCATCGTAGCATTGATCCATTGGTTCTCTGTAATTCGTCTCGTAGTGATTGAACTAACGCTGTTTTTCCTGTGCCAGATGCACCTTGAATGATAACAAGATTCCATTTCGAATCTTGGATTTGTGAATTTCCATATGCTTCTAGCAATTTCTGTTGTGCTTCAAGCCGTCCATACAGTTTAGAGGAGAAACGAGCGTTTGGTTGCCTTACTTCTTCGCGTAGCGTCGGATCCATTGTCCTAATTCCAGATTCTTCTTTTTTTTGCAATATATCTCAAGTGACGTATTTGAGAGATTCAAAAACCCACAACAATTTTCGAGACGATGGTGAAAAGTCAGATTCCTGATTCTCTTCAACCTGGGAAAAGAAAATTCAAATGACATCGGCGCACAAGATTTGACTGTAAACGCTGAAGATCCTGGTATTGTTGATAGTGATTGCATGCATTGACAAAGAGCTCATAGTTTAATCTTTTCAAAAAGCAAAAGACAAAAGGCATGTGAAGACCAATTTCATTAGGGCTCTTTAGGCTGTTTGTGACACATGCATTCATGGATGCTATCAGAAATGGGACAAAAATCCTCAAGAACAAGTAAATGAGAACAAATTTTGAACTTATGCAGGATTAGGAATGGCAATGGCAATTATTCAATTGGAGAATAACTTCTATTTTTGGAAGATGGAAATGTTCATTTGCCATGAGGGCCTCAAGAAGACCATGTCAAGATGAATTTAGACAAGGCTTCTGCCAATTCAGTGTGGCATTCACACAAAATTATTGAACATTTTCAAGAAATGTCTCAGCTTGCAATTCAGCCAGTACAACTGCCTTGGATAAGGCAAGAGTCAGGACAAAATGTAGATTAAGCGCAAGATTGTACATACTGTACAAACCTGACAAGTATGCCGTTTGATTTTATACATTGGTTGGGGGGAAATATGTGCGCATATCAAGCAATGTTAACAATAGATTTTAAATTATAGTACTGAAAAATTGACCTGAATTGTTTTGCTGTGAGTTTTCAGATATTAGTTTTTTTCCTTTAACTAACTTCTTCCGGCAGTCAACTTTGGTAAATTGAGGCTCCCTACTGGCTTTATGGATTTGCAAATTGCGCAGCATATTCACTAGACATACATTGGCAATCAAACTCTAAAGAAAAGCAATCGTGAAGCCCAATAGTGCAGTACCTTGCTAGAGAGGAATTTACAAATGCTGACACAACTCATCAATTTAATATTGAAAGATGTCCCTATGTGAAACTTGAAACTGATGTACGCATATCTAATTTGGATATGCTGAAAAGGAAAACTGTCATTCCAGGCTTTCCAAAGAATATGATTATTTTCATCGCTACTTGTCCATAGTATATCATTCAGCATGAGCGCTTGGGGTAGAGCTTGATACTTCTTACCCGGAAAGTCCATGGAGAAAATGGATATATATTTGTTTTGGTCAGCTTGTATAAGATGTAATTTAGAATTAAACTGAGTAACAAAAATACAAAAAATAAATTATTTATATTAATCTCCAAAAATGTCCTTGCGTAACACTTAATTATTCAAATCCTTTATACTCGACTTATACTTTTCCATTTTACCATAATGTCATGCTGGGTGCTGTCTGGATTGTAGAATCCATCGACCCTGCATTCCTTAAAAACAATCCATCAGCTCCGTCGTCACATCGCAAGGATTGAAACCAGTCTAAAAATTCTGGCATTCCACACATGATAGAGGAAGAAGATTTCATTTTCAACTCCACTTCATTGTCCCTATCCTCCTCCTTGTCAAAAATGTTGTGACTTTTGTCAGGATTCATTTCAGTCGTACATTTCTGTCCTCTAGCTGCTATTTTTCGATTTTCCGCAATTTTCAAATGTCGGAGGATAGGTTCCAATACACTGGTATCGTGTAACTGATAGGCTTTTTGAATCATGGCTTTGGCAGACAAGGGAGTCGTTGATTTGATTACTTGTTGTTGCTTCCCGTTGGGGTAGACAGCAACACGAACACACAATGATGCCAAGGGATCAACGTGAATATTTTTTGGAAATTGTGAGCAATTTTGCTGCTTCACAGGAAGATCCATGATTGTTGTACCTTCATCATTCCCAAACAAAACAAGATAGGCCATACCCACGTCGTACCGAGATATGAAAAGATCTGTCTCTGTCATCTCTTCTTCCCATGCCAGAGTATTGTCTGGCAACGATGACACTGTATTCTCTTCATTGTTGCTACCGCTTTCCGATTTA
>CAAAJI010000831.1:0-18359 GCA_900642245.1 Fragilaria radians | reverse complement strand
GTTTCTGACAAATCGAAGCCTTCAGCAAGATCTTCAATTTCCACTCGAGCTTGTTGTTGTGATGAGAGAGCGCGTTTCACACGTTCAACTTCTTTACGTAGCTTTTGCAACGCGCGCTTGTCACCAGATATGTCAATACCATTCTTCTTTTTTATCATCTTCATGAAGTATTGCATAACACGTTGGTCAAAATCTTCTCCACCCAAGTGCGTATCACCGCTGGTAGCCAAAACTTCGAATACTCCGTTTTCAATCGTCATCAAAGTCACATCGAATGTACCGCCTCCCAGGTCAAATACAAGAATATTAGACTCTTTTCCTGTCTTATGGATTCCGTGGGCGATAGCAGCTGCAGTCGGTTCGTTCATGATACGTTCAACCTTGAGACCTGCAATTGTTCCTGCATCCTTGGTAGCTTGTCGCTGCGCATCATTGAAGTATGCGGGGACAGTGACTACTGCACTCTTTATTTCTTCTCCAAGGAAGGTTTCTGCTGTGATTTTCATTTTTTGAAGTATCATTGCAGAAATTTCTTCGGGAGCAAACGTTAATGTATTATCCTCTTGTTTGATTTGAACCATTGGTTTGTTTTGCACAGAGACAATCTCATATGGTACCAGTAGCTTATCAGCTTGGACAGACTTATCAGAGAATTGACGGCCAATCAGACGCTTGATGTCAAATACAGTTTTCTCAGGATTAATTGTGGCTTGGTTCTTCGCGGCATCTCCTACGAGACGTCCTCCAGAATTCTGAAAGGCAACGTACGATGGGGTAATACGGTTACCTTGATCATTAGGAATGATTTCTACACGACCATTCTTATAGACACCTACGCAAGAGTAGGTAGTACCGAGATCAATCCCAATAATTGTTCCTTTTTTCTCCTCCGAGGATGCGAAGATTGCGGTGGGCAAGGCAATCAGCAATACTGCAAGAACGAGAGAAAATGTGTGAGTTGTTAGCTTTTTGTGAAGAGTGTATAATGAGAAATTCTTTATCACGAAATGCCTTGTCACGCAATGCTCTTCATTCTCTAGATTCATCATTCAAAAAGTAATTCTAATTCTCTCGGGTGTGTCGTGTTGTATACGTCAAAGATTTAACAAGTGAGCATCGACTTTGCCGTAAAAATTCACTCTCCATGGATCTTAGCGTTGGATTCAGCATTCCGATGTCCATGACAGATACTTACGTGCGAATATGGCGATTCTTGTAGATATCATTGTGTTTTTCGTGTTCTTAAATTTGTGATGATAGACTGTAGATTGGGAATCAAATTTGAAACCTTTTACCAAGTTGCAAAAAATTAAAGGAATGCTCGGGATCGTCGAAAATCCTGCACGTTTGAAAGAATTTTCTACTAGTACATTCCATCCGTTGCAAGTACTTTGATTCGCAGATTATGCTATTCCAATAAATTATAGCTATTATATGGAACTCAATGAAACACTTTAGTATGTCACTCTCAATCCTAGGGTCCCTGAACTGCAGCCGCAAAGGCACTCATGATGGAATTTTTCAATGTATCAAAATCCTTCCAACGATCCTTTCGTTTTTCCTCGAGTCCAACTTGATAAAATTCTTCTCCCAATAGGATTAATCCCTGTGCTCGACGAATTCGAATTTCTTGTGATGGTCCATCTTGCAGCAATGCATTGGAGGCCTCCTGCAGTGTTTGTCGAATATCACGATCATTCAATTGCCATACTAATCGTAGTGCCTTGGGGATTGTACCCTCTAATTTTTCCATGAGACGTACGGTCGTGTCTACATTCCGAGATTGTTGTTGTTGTTGTGACGATGATGATCCACACGTAGAAGATGGGGGAGAATCAAAATTCGTTGATTCATCATTGGAAAATGACTTTTGAGATTCGGATAAAAATGCTTCCATAAGTGGTCCTAATGATGATGCAACAGATTGAAATAATGCCACCAACGTTTGATATCCCTCCATAACATCGACACTCTTTGCTTGGAGACGTATCGATGCACGTTCAAAGCCAAATTTGGAGGGTGTATGTGTCCCCACGTATTGTTTGCCCTGAAGTACAAGTGTTCTTCCAATCGACAGTAGGAATGAGTCACCAAATTCACTCTTGGCAATGGATGTTGCCTCCAATCGACAGGCAGCACGGAATTGCGTTTCTGATTGGATACCAGCCACAAACTTTGTCAAACGATTTCGTAATTGAAGTGCAATATCAAGCTCACGACGTCTCTGTTTTAGATCCGACGCATTATTCCATTCTTTGGATGTTGGTGAATATTTTGCTTTCTGTGTATGAAAGGTAGTTGTTGTATCTTTGAGATTAAGGAACGAATCTACCAAGGATGCAATTTTGAGTTCTCCCACATAGGGTTCCACCAATACACTTCCAAACATGACGGCAAAGAATGTGTAACTATCTAGTTGTGCCATTTCGGTTTCCAAAGAGCATTTTCCCATTCGATCGTATGCCTCTCGACTTTCGGGATGACTTAGAATACGATAGGCTTCACTAAGTTTTTGGAATCTTTCATTTGCCTCAGCTCGATCTTCTGTATTCTTATCTGGATGAGCTCTGAGAGCCTCACGATAATATGCTCTCTTTATTTCCTCCTGTGAGGCATCTGTAGATACCTTCAGTCTCATATAAAACTCCTTTTCCTTGACCTTACGATACGATCGTTGTCGAAGTTGACGTGACCGTTGATTGAAATCTGTAGAGCTCTGAGCCAATGCGACTTCAATGTCTCTATCTTCACCATCTAAACTATAATAAATCCATTTTCCATTTTGATAGGATTTCCCATTACGACTTTCTTGTCGTGCTGTGGGTGTATGAGTCACACCTTGCAATAATTGGTATAAACCTAAAGCAATCCCTCCCGTGGTTAACAATACTCCCTGAAGTATACCATATATTCCACCACTTAACAATCCAGGTAATCCAGCCATTGTATATCCATCCCACCCTGAATCGACTATATTACAAACAGCACCCCAACAACCACGTTGAATATTCGTAATAGCATCCCAAAATCCTTCCCACCAATCACGTGGAGGACGTACAATAAAATGATCATGGACAATTTTATCCATAACATCAATCCATGTGGTTTGGAAAAATGTGGTTGATGATTCTTCCTTTGTGGTTGTTGTTTTTGTTGTTGTATCGACATTTTCGGATGCATCCTGATTTGGATTCTTATTTTTCAATGCATCATCCTTTTGTTGTTGTTGTATCGAATGATGATTTTCCCATAAAAGTTGAAGATCCAATGGATACCGACGACGAGGATTTTGTTGTTGCTTTTGTTCTTGCGGTTGCTTTTGTTCTGCTTCTCGTATTTTCAGAGCCATGACCAAATGCTTGGAACAAGTATCATTCCAAAGATCCCAAGAAATACTATACACGAGAAGAATCCATAGTATCAACATGGTGGCTTTTTGGATTTGAGTTTTCTTGCCTTGGAGCGAGATTTGTTGTAGTCGTTTTGTTGGTGGTGGTACCAAAATTTGGCAATGGCACGAACTCTATTCGAACAGTATGGGAATCCATTTTTTTACAAATGGTTTCCCTAAATAAAAAATGGAACTCAATTCTTTACAAGACTGACCACCTTCAAGGCGTTGGCAGGACAAAGATGTCATGGACAAGGAAAAACATGATGTAGTTAAAACGCTGTTTTTATTTCTATTCATCATCTCAGGAAGGCTTCCGGTGTGCTTGTCAAGAAGACTTTTTCTGAATAACTTAAGATTTCGTATGTACCTCTCTAGGAATACAAGTATAGATTGTTCTGTCTGCAAACTTAAAGCCAACGTAATCAGTGCTTCAAAGTACTCCCAGCAGAGAGGTGTCAATTGTAAGAGATTGCAAGGAAAAAATAGGATCTAGAGCTGGAAGCAATATACAATGGATTCTTATCATTAAATGGCAGATAAACCAATTACATTTGCTGTAATGTGGAATATGCCCAACAAAATGATCATTTTGTATCCTTTTTTCCTCATCCGCATTCTCCGCAGGACAGTATTAAAAAAATCAAATTTTAAAACAAAATTTCTCAAGTCTAGTCATTCTTTTCAGAGAAAAATAATTCTAACTCATTTCGATTTTGACGACTGGAATGCATGTTTCCAAAAATAAAGTAATTAAACTTGAACCAAAGTAGGGACTGTAGTTCATTTTGTTTGATCTATACTTTTTTCCTTGTGAACAAGGCAAAGAAATCTGCGTCACGATATGGTTGGTTTACATAAATAAGACTACTTCCTTGCCTAAAAATTGAGCCAGTGACGGATGAAAGACAACAATGATGCTATCTTCACTTTGTGCTTTGTTTATAAAAGGAAGAGTAGGAACTTTCTTTCATAAAACGTTTCCCATTCCTGAACGTAACTTCGTACTGTAACAAGTACTTTAGTCTGTTATTCTTAGACTCTATTTTGTGTGTATGGCGTGACAACAAGTGTTTCAACAAATTTCTTTGTTTTTCGTCCTTCATCGTTACTAATTTAGAATATACAATATAGAAACTATATCTCATTTTATGTAACATCTAATCTCTCGGACCGAATCAAGGGGGGAATTTTCAGTTAAAGAATGACTTAATACCTTGCATAAACTTATTGTCATCACCACCATTATTGTCAGTTTGATATGTATCATTATGATCCTTGAATGTCGTTCCTGATGTTCCTGATGTTGCATTATTGGAGGAGTTATTTGTCGATGCCGACGATCCACCACCGATTCCTCCCAAGTAGGGAGATACGTCTACACCACATTTTTTCTGAATGAGTGGTACTAAGAAGGATAGAAATTGCTTCACCATGTTTGGTGATATCCCCTTTGCTGCTAAGAATGTCACAAGTCCTGCTAGAGATCCAAATTCTGTCAAGGATGATGAATTGCTGTTGCCGCTGTTGTTGGAGTTGCTGTTGGCATTGATTTTATTGCCATTCATTTTGGAATCCAACGTTGAAACCGCTGTTCCAATCCATCCTGCCAAACCAGTATTGACAGCACGAGAATGATTTTGTACGGCATCCTCAGCACCTGGGAAATTTTGAGCAATCCTTTGATAATTATCCTCCGATACATGATCCTTTAAGAAACTTAATATTCCTCCTACCATCGCATTACCCTGATCGTCATCCATACCAGAATCACGAGCGGCTTGATGAACACTATCCATTTTCGATGTTGTCGTTGATATCAGGAGAAGTTATTTCGTAGATTGAATTTCTAGAGTATGGGAGAAGGAATTTGAAACCGAGATTTTGTGCACTTTTAGCGATGTTTGAGAATGCAAATGGGACCTAATAACAAACATGCCTTGAATCTTTTTCACGCGATGGAGTTCACCAAACAAGAATACCAGTCTACTAGTAGGAAAGTAGTCTACAGCCCGGTAAAATACTACCAAAAGGAAAACTAGGATAAAATATTAGGATTGTATGAATTCCAAGTAATCAATGGCAGGGGACAAGATGTTTACAATTCATCCACACCTAAATCTTCGACATTATTATTACTTTCGTCTTCTTCTTTTTTCATCTCTCTGGCCAATTTTTTCTTTGCCTTGGCCTTGGCATCAGGATCATTCATCATTTTTTCCATCATTTCTTGTTGAGGGTCTTTCACTTTTAGGATGGCATCCGGAAATTTCTGATATAGCTTCATCAAAAGACCTGCCATCTTGAGTGGATTGTCTGCCTTCTTAGCAAGTCCCTCTACCTTATCAATAGATTTGGGATTGTACTTGCGATAAAAGTTTCGAAGGACTTGTTCTCGTTTGCTGGCAGCCTTTGCCTTTGGGACACATTCACAACGAGAATATTGATTGGCATCAAATTTATGACAGGGATCCATCTGTACCATCATTTTATGTATTCCAGTGCTGGATTCACATTGTTTCTTATCCTCAGGATGCTTCAGGGAATCACAAACTTTTTGTGAACACTTTAAGAATTCATCGTCACATATGGATTTGACGGATCCACATGTCTGAACACATGCATGACGTAAATGACAACACATTGCATTGGGATCTTCGGTTTTGGATTGTACGTGAAACATTTGCATCCCCCCAATTCCACTACACCCCGTCGAGGAAAGACGCAATGGCCATTTGGGTACTGGTTCTTGTCCCTTCGAACAACGATACGGAGCACAGTTTTTGTTAGCCATGGGATCAAAATCTTGACTAAAGGCTATGGATGTTAGAGAGAGAAGAGAAAGGAAGACATACAGGAAGTCTTTCATGGTAAAAATCTTTTTCTTGGCGCTTAGATATGATACGTTATGGATATGCAAAGATACTCGGAGTAGTCATTTAGACATTACTCGAAGAAACTCTGGATGACAACTGTAACCAAACGTTACTGCTACATACTACAATGGTATACTTACTGTATCAATTGCAAAGTCGATTTCATCTACTAGTTTGGAGCATTGGAGTTTATTAGACATTGTTCCACTTCCCTTTCACTCTTTGTTTGGTTGTGACAATTTGCTTCCCATTCGTCTCTTATAACTCAGTCCAGATAAGAGTCCAGAAACATGGCTCCTCGATTTTTAGCCAATTTAGATATGGTATAGGAAAGTTCCTGTAGATTTATTAGAAGGATCTCGTCAGGGTTCGATCATATCCTGGATGGCACTTATCGTCATGATATATTTGGCTACCATGGAAACTAAGGATTATTGGAGTCGGAAGCTTCAATCAAATTTAGCCTTGGATCGATCGGGTGATCCTACATTACGTGTCAATTTCAACATTACCATGTTGGATATGAAATGTGATTATGCATCTATTGATGTTGTGTCCTTTTTGGGGAAACAACAGAATGTTACCAAAAATATACAAAGATGGCCTATAGATGCAGATGGAATTCAACAAGGCTATGCTCATAGGAATCATCGTCAAGCGGACCTACGATTATCGGATGAAAAGGTTACCAAGGATATAGAAGAACTTCATGAAAATGGAGAACATGCGATTAGTCTGGATGAAAAAACGTTGGGTTATGCATTGGAAGAACATGAATTCGTATTTGTAGACTTCTTTGCTTCCTGGTAAGTACCTTATTGAATTAAATATATGAACAATGATAATGAACTTTATCATGAATTATTCATTCACACTGTTTTCTTTCAAAGGTGTTCACATTGTGTGCAATTTGCCCCCACTTGGGAAACTTTGGCAGAAATTATGGACGATGTGGCTGAACAGCGTGTTCACAAAGAGGATTATACAGATGCAGAGTATGAGTATGCCAAAAAAGTTGAATTACCTGTCTTGATAGGGAAAGTGGATTGTGTTGAACATCAAATTCTATGTTACGAACAACGAATATTCGGTTATCCTACCATTCGATTGTATGTGGATGGTAAGCCATACGCCGGTGACTACTGGGGACCCGAGATGTCTATAGTATTATGATGTATATGAAAGTTGTAGAAGAGTCCGTGAAGGAACCCGATCGACTTGCTCATGCCGAACGAATCACAAAACATCGTATGAACATTACAGATGAAGAAAAGGTTTGGGCCGAACAGACAGCTCGGAAGAATGATGCCATTGACAAACATTGGGATCCAACCCAACATCCAGGATGTCGTATCACTGGAGTACTCCTCATGGATCGGACACCAGGTCATTTTGTCATTCAAGCAAAATCACCACACCATGACATGTCTCCGTTAATGACAAATGTATCTCACATGCTTCATCATTTGAGTTTTGGTGATCGAGCATTTGTTAGACAACAACGCCACAATCATGGTGGAGTCTACCCCCCGGGCTTTGAGGCATCGACACATCCCATGGATGGGAATGTCTATGTGACATCAGAACTTCATCAAGCTCATCATCATTATTTAAAACTCATTTCGACGAATCTTAATTCCTATCAGGTTCTACAATCCAGTCAACTTTCATATTATCGAAATGATCAAGTTCCAGAGGCCAAATTTATTATTGATTTAAGTCCGATTAGTGTGACCTATTCTTGGCGTTATCGACATTGGTACGATTATGTGACGTCCCTCATGGCTATCGTGGGTGGTACATTTACAGTAGTGGGGATGTTAGTCTCTGGTGTTCGAGTGGCTACAACACGTTCCAAAGCAGCGTCGTCGGTCCATCATCCTCGGTGAGAGTCCTTGGCTGACTGGAAGAGTGGGTGTTGCATGTCCAATATTTATACAAGTCTCCAAAGCTGGATTGTTCAGATTCTTAATGGGGGCATGATGCCTCATTCCTTTCTGAAATCTTGGAATTGCTTGAGAATTCATGATCAACTCTGTTGACATCATTTCAAACTCTTCCCGTGACACATTCAATGTTTTGTAACTAAATATAGAAAGTCCCATGCAATACTCTTCATGTACTTCTTATGACTTTCTTCGAAAGATAATTTGTGTGTCTTGGTCCAAAAAATTAAATTGCCGTTAATCTATGTTATAGGCTAAGAAATTAATCTGTCATCACATTCTTGTATTTCATGATTTTTGTGTCAATGGGAGAAAAAGTATCAAAGAGGAGCATTCTGGATTGAAATAAAGGAATAATGTGTGTAGCTGAATACTCGTTAACCATGAGGCGTTTTTCGTTGCAACAAGTAATTTCCATGTTCATAGAACAAAAAATTACAATGAGTTTCACCACGCTTCTTTTGATCCTCTGCTTTTCAAAGAAATGTGTCAAAAGAGATAGATTTCTGTCATGATGTTTTGAGACAATGATGCTGATTGATTTTCTTCCAAGAAACTAGTCCATAGAGTCCCTTAAATCTAGTCCAGATGGCGTATATCCCTGGCATTGTATAACAACAGATATTGACATTGACAATTACAAATATCGTTTCTGTCTTTTGCTTTATACTATTTGTTACCCTGTTTTGATATGGCATTTCTGAACTTGGAACTCCGCCATTTGAATGGGAAGCCTTCCTGATGGTACTTATTAGCCATGATGTAAAACATCTTGCACCCATGGCGGATCAAATAAAAAAATGATCTTCATGGTCTAGGAGAGAACTGCAAGCACAATATTGGCTAGGGATCTGTCACAACTCCCCATGTTTCCCACGACCAATGCATTCACTGGGAAATGACTCCACATCTTTTCACTATGGAGGATATCCTCACATCGTTATAAAAATATTGATACCTTTCTGTCAAAAGATACCTTGAGGATTTTGAAGGAATGCTACGTACGAGTAAAAAAGGAATTCTATGTATGAAAAATATATAACTTGAGATCGGTTTCCACGTATTTCAGGAAAAGTGTAAAGTGACTAATGGAGTGAATAGCATCTAGCATTAGATTGCAAGATGCAATGGAGTTGCACATACATCTAATTGGAGCTTTATTCTTTATGCTTGTGCATGGTAGCCTAACATCTTGAATCCCTGTCAAAAATATTAATTAGATAATGTTAATTTCATTCCTTTGCTTCTATTGGTGATAAGTAATATAGTGTCTTTCCTCCTCGAAGTTCTTATAGCCACTGGATCAAAGTCACATTTTTGATTCTATCAACGTCAAGGATTCCGCTGAATTTAGACATTTAAATATAGTCAACAATCAAAAAATTACGATTTTCAGTTTTAACATTCGTTCAAACAGGATTAATCGTTTGGATTGTAACAAAGCAAACGGGAGGATGAACTTTTTGAAAAAAATAGCACACCTTGAGTAAAGAACGTACTAAAAGATACGCAACGGATGCTGGAGAACATGAGTTTTAAAAAAATATTCATGTGGCACGAATGTCAACAAAGCCGTTCTTGCGTTCGTTTTGGTTCCCTAACGAAAATTCTCACTTCGAGAAACTACGACAGCAACAACCAAAAAATCGACATGAGCAGCAATACGTTATCCATCATTCGCCAACATTGCGATTTGATCTTTCAGGAGGTTCAAAAATTAGAGACAACAATTCAGTCGCTTCCTGAGGAGGAACGGAGGCGTATTCAGCAACTTCTTTGCATGGATCAATTCCCTGTACGATTGAATCTTGTTACTCCAACTTCAAATTCAAGGAATGCACAAGAGCTTCATGCATCTGACGACACATTGAGTAGCGTTGCTCATCACAATAATACGGCATCTATAACGGCGGACAGTGAGAAGAAAGAAGAAGTTATCACAACTGACTCTGCAACGCAGACTGATTTTCATGTTCTCGGTGTTACAAATGAATATAATGCTTCTCCAATATTGGACAGCTTACGTCGAAAGAGAGATGCATCTCAGTTTCATCAACAAGATCTGTGTATTTCCGATGACGACCAAAAAGTTAGGCGAAATAAGAGGATTCGTACTTCCACTACATTGGATCCTTTTCTGGTAACCCCCGAAACTCAGCATCACAAGAGTATTGCTGTTTCCCATCAGACTGCACTGATCCCTGACACTGATGTCTCACACGACGATGAGTCTAGTATGGACAGTGATGACATGGTTTGTGATAACGACGACGATGCTCATGAGGATGAATCACATACTAAACCAAAAATTCTAACAAGTACAAAAAAGCGAAAGCCGAAAAAACGCATCTGCAAAGTTTTCAGATCACCAAAGAAATGGCGTCGACTTATCCTGACACATCGGCTACAGTCGATATTTATCAATTAGATCATTAGTTTCATTCCCTTGCATTCATGACAACTTTGTTAAATTTCATTGTCATACTTCCTTCATGTTAAATGGTTCATCAGACTATATGACTGTTCACTATAAAATAAATTTATAATCCTGAATTTCATTTATGGCTTTACATCTAGTTCGATTCAGATATTCTTCTCTCGGCATAGGTACTGTGAATGGCAATTGCTATGGGCTTGAAATGCCTGAAGTTCCACCTCAAATCAATTCATTGGTGACTTTTTGAAATGCCATGTGGCAGTCCCTCCTTGAGATATCAAATAGGTTTACATGAAAGTTTCAAGGAAAATATGCTTGGTAATTGAAAAAGTTAAACCTTTTGTACGCTTCAAAAATGAAACCATTAAGAACTAAATATTTGGACTTGTCATAGTAAATATGCTTGGTAATTGAAAAAGTTAAACCTTTTGCACATTTCAAAAATGAAACCATTAAGAACTAAATATCCGGACTTTTCATAGTATCATTGGATGTCTCTTTCTGTGTGCCACGTACCTAAAAAATGTGAGACAACAGATGAATTATGTAGCTCAAGAAACTGTCAATGTTAACTGCCATGACATATGTAAATAGCAACTTCCAAATAAGTATTTGATTCAAATTTGAAAACCGGATCAAGACATGCTGAGCAGCTAGGTGTTGCTCTGGGTGTAACAACTATTCATTGGACAAAACATGACTATTAGCCAAGGCGTATACCAGCAGATGTTATTGGTCAGTATTCCTTAGCAAATAAAACTTTACAATGGTGTGAAACTAATTTGCTATGCTTTTATACTGTTGGTTTCATTTAGAAAAATGAAGTTTATTCATTACCGTACAAAATGCTATACTCATTTTTTCCACATAGGATAAATTTATTAATGAAAAAGAAACGCGTTAGAAACTTCAAATTTGAGTAGGCTTTTCAATTACAATTGATTAGAAAGAGAAATTCTGGACTTTATTGAAAGTAGCCGGAAAACTAGGTGTCATTTTTCAATCACATTGACAACTATTGAGACAGAGTTATGCATGTATACTATTTTGGGAATTACACGAAACGTACACATTTGAAATTGTAGAAGCCATTAAGATAAAGTCACACCCTTTTGCGCCTTCGAACGCCAGCAAACGGGCGCGCCTTGGAGATAAATGATGAAGCATATAACGCTGACTCTTGTCTCTGGATCTCCTGCCCAATCACTGTTGCAAAATATCTTAAGATTCCAGCTTGAATCATTGATTTTTGGTAGAATTTTGAGGCAAAAATTAATCCAGGTAAGTTCCCATGGACTCTCCATCCATACACTTAGAAAACTCTCTGGCGGACAAGAATATTTTGTCAAATAGAAGAGCATTCCAACACCTGATCTGAACCTTTTTTTGAGATTGCCATCAATCAACTCAGAATTTTCATTGGGGCAAACAACTTTGAATCTTGGGGTTACAGGAGTTCTATAAGTTCCTTTTCCAAGCACTTCATCCTCAAACTTATGTCTCAAATTGTTAATTAGATGGGGCTGAAGAATCAAAATTTGATTTTGTGCTTGATTCTCCAAAACTTGGCAACTCAGATGGTCCATCAAATCTTGTGTGATTTTAAGGTTAAATCCACCATTCTTTAAATCAGTGATCAACATTGAAATTTGATTTTCCTTACCACTAACAAGACATTCATCAACACCTATTTTATTCAAAGAGATGGGATCTGGTGGAGTTATGAAGTCTTCAATACAATTGGTGATGCACTTGGATCCACAGTCATCAATTTTGATCTGAAAGCTATCCGAATGAAAAGGGTATAGAGTGGATGGTGTGTGTTGAAATAGTCCAAAGAGGTTGCAAAGGAAGGAAGAAAGAAGGAGATAAAAAAAAAGGAGAAGATTCCTAAAAGTTGTGATTACGAAAGTTATCTCTACCTAAAGATCACGGTTCACAAATCTTCAATCCCTAATGGTTCAACCCTAAACAAATAAAACTAAAGAGTTGATCAAAAGGGATATTTCCAACACCCTTCCTATCCTGTCTTGATCAACTTGTATCTAATTTTTCACTGTCCACCAAAAAATTAGTTTTATGCTTCTCATACAATTCTTGATTGACATTCTTAGTGAATACATCGGAGTTGTTTTCAACGGAACGGACGAATTCAATCTTAATAAAGCCACTGTCAATAAACTCACGAACAAAATGGTAACGAGTGTCAACGTGCCGGGTTCGAAAGCCTGTTGATGCATTTTCAGACATGAAAATTGCTCCAATATTGTCTGTCATAACTGAAATTGGAAGTTTCACCTTAATATGAAGGTCATTTAGCAAATAATAGATGAATCTTAACTCCTTAACGGCTTCCGAGATTGCGACATACTCAGCCTCAGAGCTGGATAAAGTAACTCCCTTTTGTGATTTAGAACGCCAACAAATAGGTATATTTAACAGGTAAATGATGAACCCGGTTACACTAATCCTTGTTTCAGGATCTCCAGCCCAATCGCTGTCACAGAAAAGCCTTAAGTCCCATTCAAGATCATTGTTGAATTTCGGTTCCACCTTTAGACCAAACGTTTTAGTATCAATCACAAATTTTATCACGCGTAAAAGTTCATTGTAAGCACCCCAAGTTGCCGATTCCATGCATTTTGACAATTCTCTAACAATGTTGCTTATATCTGGACGAGAATATTTGGTCAAATATAACAACATTCCAACACCAGATTGATATTTCTTTTGATGATTATAGTCAAGTACATCCATGTTTTCTGTTGACTTCTGGATTTTGAATCTTGGTGTTCCAGGGGTTGAAACCTTTCTTTTTCCTTCAATATCATCTCCAAATTTATCAATCAAACGATTCAATAGGTGAGGTTGAACCATGGTAAGCTTTCTTTTATCCTTTGACTCAACAATGCAACAACTTAAATATTCTTTAACATCTTTCTCAATTTTCAAACTAAACTCGTGCTTCTTGAACTCTTCAATTAGATTTGTAATGCTAGATTCCTTGCCAATAATTAGGCAGTCATCAACGTAAATCCCAATCATGGTGATATGTTGCGCCTCTTCATCCCACATAATCCATAATCATGGATCTGACTTACTCCCATAGAATCCAAGTAACTTTAAAACTTCAATCAACTTCTCATAGAACTTTCTAGCACTTTGAACTAGACCATAAATTGTTTTTCGTAGAATTAGTTTCTTGTTTGTGCCAACAGAAAGACCTTGTGGTATATGCATGTAAATTTCCTCATTCAAATTACCGTGTAAGAACGCCGTTTCAATATCAACAACTGTTGATGTCATGTTCCAAATGAGCTTTGCAGTCAGCATTATCCTAAAACTTACGTCATTGAGAACAGGCGCAAAGCTCTCACTAAAATCGATTCCGGGAACTTGGCTATAACCGCATGCCACAAGTCTTGCGCGAAAAATTCCATTTCTTTTAATTTTGAAGACCCACTTATTTTTGATGCATCGGCGATCTTTTGGAATATCCTTTTCATCAATAACTTCCCAAACTCCTCTTTTGGTCATTTCATTTAACTCTTTATCAATGGCTTGTTTCCATGCTAATCGATCTTTCTTTTCTGCACAATTTACAGCTTCTTCGTAGCTTGAAGGTTCCTTGATGACACTGGTGGTAAATAATGCCAAATTTACTTGGTCCAGCAAAATTTCCCTTCCATGATTGTAGTCATCTATAGCCTTGTTAGCTTGTGGATTAGATGAACTTTCCAACTTCTTCAATGCTCTGTAGACCTTTGTATCTGACTTGTCTTCTTCTCCATCAACAATCTTATCAATAGATTCATTATTTTCCGACCCTTTCAAACCTGTGGGTAACTCAATTTCATTTTCTTGTTCTTCATAAAATGTTGATTGCTTTGTACTTGTCCAATCTTTGTAGCTCTTCTTCAACCAAATGATATCGCGAGATAGAATAATTGAATTTGTTCTTAGGTTCAACATCCTATACACGTCACCTGAATGGTTTTCTGTGTATCCAACAAAGATACAAGTTGTTCCACGGTTAGTCAACTTTGCTTGTATTTTTTCCCTTGTAGTGACAACTCCAACTTCACCAAATACTTTAAGTTTTTTATGAAGAGTTGGCTTAACTCCGTAAAGCAATTCAAAAGGGCTCTGATGTGTTGACTTGGTAGATAATATGTTTGACAAATAAGTTACAGTCATTACACATTCAGCCCATAACTTCTCTCTCAATTGACCTTCTAAGCCAGCCCCATTCAACATAGATCGAATTCTTCCATAAAGAGTTTGGAATTTTCGTTCAACTTTACCGTTTCTCTGTGGAGTTCTTGGACCAGAGAATTCAAACTTAACGCCATACATCTTGACATCTAAATGGTTCTTTAAAGCAATGTTTTCACCTGCATCATCACACCTAATATGCTTGACAGTCACACCTGCAACTTTCAAATCAGTTAACAACGTCTGCACTTTATGTTTAAGATCAGACTTGTCTCTCATCACAAAGCTCCAACAGTAATCAGTGAAATCGTCAACAATAAGCGCCCAAAACTTGGCTCCTCCAAGACTTCTTTCCTTAATTGAGCTAATGTCAATATATAAACGCTCTCCAGGTGCATTGCTTGATCCTGACCATACCTTCCTTACATTTTTTTGACGCGCTTTTGCAATTGCGCATTCTTCACAAGTTTCAAATACTCCAGATGGTTTAATGTTATACATCTTGATAGTTTTGTTGAGTGTTTCTTGACCGCAATGACCAAATAACTTATGCAAATAATTGATATCCAAAGTGGTTTGATTGTGAATTGCAGTGTGAATTAAACCGTAATTGATATTCATTGCTGGTAGTGGTTGCATTGAGACAACAACGACACAACTGTCTGCAGCATTGATTGTGCGATTAAATGTCAATCTCACGTGCTTGAGAGTCAAGCTAACAATGTTAGCGTCATTACTGATGATAAAACCTTTCTTAAGGGCTTTGTTTAGGCTAAATAAATTGACACAGAGCTTTGGCACAAACTTCACATCATTTATTGACACAACAAACTTTTTTCCATCAAGTTGAGTCACCTCACATTTTAAGTTGCCAATTTTGGTTGCACGCATAGTATCACCATTTCCAATCTTAATGGGTTCATCTATATCCCTTATATCTGTCAGCCCTTCCAACGACCGGCAGAAGTGGTTACTTGCACCACTGTCTAGAATCCAAATGTCAGTTGCAAAACTTTCTTGCATCATGATCGATGTAAATGCAATACCATTGAGATTTTGATTCTGATTACTCTGATTACTTGTATCATCGTTACGATTCATTTTATTTTTAAGTTTAAGGCAGTTACCCTTTTGGTGACCTGGCCGACGACAATAAGTACAGTATGAATTATTGTGTGAATTTCTTTGTGAATTGTGATGATTACCACCGTAATTTCCGCTGTTCTGACCGCCATTTTGAGTTTTGTTTTTACAATCTATTGCTTTATGACCGATCATACCACAATTTCTGCATTTTCCTTTGAATTGATGACTGAAAAAGGCAACATCTTGATTGTAATTATTTCCACCATCTTCATTTTGTTTTTCAGTCAATCTTTCAAACCTAAGGTTTAAATCGTCCCGAATTTCATCAATGGTTAATGGATTTAGCTCATCAGTGATCCTCTTTTCCATCATAGCCAATTGTAAGTCATAATCTTCAGTCATGTTGTTCAAGATATGAAGAATGAATTGGTTATCCGTGATGTTAGATCCAAGTTCATCTAACCTCATCCTATATTCTTCAAGTTCCGTAATCCAAATGTCCGGGTCTTGCCCCTTCTTTAAGGCACATTGTCTGAACTGTTTTTCTAGTTTTACCAGAGAGGGAGCAGATGTAGGCTCAAACTTATTTCGTAATCTCTCCCACGCCGTGCTTGCGTTGCCATCTGCATAATCCTTATTTTTGCAACCCTTCACCAAATTAAAAACAACCTTACCATTACTTGACTTATCATCAATAGATAAAATTAGCTCGGTGTATGCTAATTCATTCATTTCGGCTGCTTTAGATAGCTTCTTTCCTTCCTCCGATTCCAAATCATAATCTTCATTAGTCTTAGGGATCTTAACCTTTCCCAACAATACATCCTTGAAGCCATAGCGTTTTGCCTTGGCTAAGAACTTCTCGCTCCAGGTCGGCCATTCTTCACTCTTTCCGTAGAATGGAATGACTCGAATAGTGCTGAGATCAGTCATTGTAGGCGTAAACACTGAAATAAATGTAGATGTAACTTAAAAGACAAAGAGACAACTTCTTAATAACTGTAGATAACTCTTTAAGTAAAGGACTAACTGGGTACCCACGTTTAAACGTGTTGAAATAGTCCAAAGAGGTTACAAAGGAAGGAAGAAAGAAGGAGATAAAAAGAAAGGAGAAGATTCCTAAAAGTTGTGATTACAAAAGTTATCTCTACCTAAAGATCACGGTTCACAAATCTTCAATCCCTAATGGATAAACCCTAAACAAATAAAACTAAAGAGTTGATCAAAAGGGATATTTCCAACAGTGATATTGGAAATTCCTTTTTGTACGGAAAAACCAAGGAGAAGGTCTACATTACTGCAGGTCCAGAGCTTGGTACAACATTATGTGGAAAGAATCTAATTATTAATGAGTCATTATATGGATTGAAGACTTCTGCTGCAGGATTTCATGCACATTTACCAGAATCATTACTCAGATTAGGATTCAAGAAGACTAAGCATGATCCGGACTTATGGATGATAGATAAAACATCACATTATGAATATTTGGCTACATATGTGGATGCTATTCTTATTTGGAGCAAGGATCCCATGGCAGTAATTAAGTCCTTCGAGAAAATCTATTCATTGAAGAATTTAGGTATTCCTGAGTACTATTTAGGTAGAAATGTGGAATTTCTCTGTGATGCATGGAAGAACCAAGGCTTAGGATTAGCTATCTTAGCTAGAACCTATTTCCAGAATGTCATTCCTAAGTTTGAAAAACTTTTTGGCAAGGAGCTAAAGCCCATCAAGACACTCATGAGTGAAGGGTATCATCCAGAAATAGATGACACACCATTATATACCGAGGACAATTGAGCTAAGTATAGATCTATAATTGGATGTTGAATATGGATCATTGACTTGGGAAGGTTTGATATTGCCTATGCTAGATCTGCTATGAGTAGATTCAACATGGCACCTAGAGAAGGACATTTGAAGGCTGTTAAGAGAATTTTAGCTTACCTTAAGACTTTTCAAAAGGGAGACTTATTATTGATACAGACCACTCCGTATACCTTGTCAAGGATCACCCTAATTGGAAGGATTTCTATCCAGATGCTGAAGAAGAAATTCCAAATGACCTTCCTATGTCAAAGGGACCAAAAGTCCGGATGACAGCCTATGTGGATGCAGATCATGCACATGTGCAATATGCGGACTGCAAAGAATAAAAGGAAAACATTTTTGTGAGGTTTGAACCCACTAACCTCAGAATAGTTTACCTTAAGAATTACTTAAGGAAACTAAAATATGTTTACTTAAACAGTTGGGTTAGACAATAAGGTCCAACAACAAATATTCAACACACTAACTAAACCTATAGGTTAGTTAATTAATCTAATAGTGCGGTTAAAACAGCTCATCAAAAATAGGGCTTATTTACAAGTGCCAAAGTGCACTCCAGATTCACTGGAAGTTTC
>CAAAJI010000827.1:0-20183 GCA_900642245.1 Fragilaria radians | reverse complement strand
GGCCGAGATGTTGACGGCGATGCGGATCGACGTATCCCAGCTCCGTGCCTCCTTGCAGGCCTCGCGGATTACCCAGTCGCCGATCTGGTGGATCAGCCCGGCATCCTCGATGATCGGGATGAACTGGTCGGGAGGGATCATCCCGCGAACCGGGTGATTCCAGCGAAGCAACGCCTCGCGGCCCACCAATTCGCCGCTCGTCGCGTCGACGATCGGCTGGTACGACAGCGAAAGGCAACCATCCTCGAGCGCCGCGCGGACGTCATTTTCGAGCAGGCGGTTATTTTCCGCGCGCAAGTACATCTCGGGGATGAAGAAGTCGAAACCGCCGCGTCCGTTTTCCTTCGCCTGGTACAGCGCCAGGTCGGCGGCCCGCATCAGCGCCTCCTCGGCCTGCCCGTCGATCCCGCCCCGTGCGATCCCGATCGTCGCGCCGACATGGAGCCGGGCGATGCCGATCGTGCAGGTGCGCGACAGTTCGGTGATGATATCGCGCGCCACGCCCCCAGCCGTTCGTCCGACTGTTCGCCCAACACGACGACCGCGAATTCGTCCCCTCCCGAGGCGTCCCACATAGGACGTCGGCCCCGCTGACCGCTCGAGCCGCCGGGCAACTTCGCACAGCAACTTGTCCCCGACCGCATGGCCGAGCGTGTCGTTGACCAGCTTGAACCGGTCGAGATCGACCACGAACAGCGAACAGGCTTGTTGTCCGTCGAGCTGAGCCAGCAACGCTTCCTCGAGATGCTCTCGCACCAGCAGCCGGTTGGCAATGCCGGTCAGCGGGTCGCGACGCGCCGCGCTGATCGCGTCACTTCCCGAGAGGCGCACGTCGGTAATGTCCGATCCCACGCCGCGCCATCCGATCACGATCCCGTTGGCGTCGTGGACCGGCTTGCCCGACAGCGACCACCAGGTCTTCGTGCCGCTCGCCGGGATTGCGAGGTCGCGGAACGGGACGCCATTCTCGAGATGGTGGAACAAGGTCCGCATTCCTTCGGACACCCGCGCGATCTGGTCCTGCGGGTCGAGCAAGGCATAGACGCTGCGCCCGACCAGCCGGGCGGCCCGCGAGCCCAGCCTCTCGGCCAGTTCCTCGGAGATATGCGTGAGCCCCAGCTTAGCATCGAGCTCCCAGATGCCGCCGCTCCCGCTGGCCTCGAATTCGCGCAGCAGCGATACCAGCTCGCCGCGCTCCTCCAGCTCGTAACGTGAGCCGACCTGGGCGAAGAAGCGCCGGGCGACGGTCAGCGTGATCCAGATCACCGTAATGCCGTATAACAGTGCCAGTCCGATAATGATGTTGTTACCGAGCTGGATCGCCATCAGGAGATTGCCGGTGCCGAGCAGCAGCACGTAATGGAGTGCGGCGCGCGGCAAGGTCGTCAAGGTGACGATGCCGACGCTCATCAGGCCCATGCCGACCAGGAACAGGATCACCCGTTCCGCAAGGTCGACCTGGCCAAACCAGAATATCGGCGGCACCAGCCACATCATGGCTAGGATGGTAATGACCAGGGTGATGGCGCGCGCGTCGGCCGGCGCGCGGCGGGCATAATCGATGTCGGCCCTCAGCCGATAGGCGCGATAGCCGCGCGCGACGCACAGTCCCAGGGCAAGCGCCAGCCAGGCCGACAGCTGGACCAGGGGAATGGTGCCGATGAGCGACCCCGCGACGAACATCGCGGCGACGAATTGACCAAGCAGCGTGGCCGGAACCATGCGCACCAGCGCCTCGACCTGGGCCTGGCGGATCGCGATCGACCGTGGCTCGGTCGGAGGAGCGATCGACAGCAATTGCCGGAGCGAGATCCCATCCTCGTGGGAATCGAGCTCGTGATCGCGGATCCGGAACGGGTTGGGCTTCGACGCGATGATCACAACCAGCCCTTCCCCCCAAATAACTGGTGCCGTGCTACGACCTTATGGTTACATCCGTCTGAATGCCACGCGGTTTAATTTTCCGGCCCGGAATCAGGCGTTTGGTAGGCGCTGGTGGACCAGGTCGTCATAGTCCTTCGCCAGCTGGCGCGACAGGTCGCCAACCTCGAAGTTCCACGGGCCGGCCGAGCCGACCGAGGTCACCTCGGCGGCGCTTCCGGTGAGGAAAAACTGCTCGAAGCTTTCGAGTTCCTCGGGCCAGATCGCGCGTTCGACCACCTGGACGCCGCGGCGCCGGGCGAGGTCGATCACCGTCTGGCGGGTGATCCCGTCGAGAAAACAATCGGGCGTCGGCGTGTAGATCACGCCGTCGCGAATGAAGAACGCATTGGCACCGGTCGCTTCGGCCACCTGCCCGCGCCAGTCGAACATCAGTGCATCGTTGAAGCCGCGGTCCTCGGCATATTGCTTGGACAAGGTCGCAATCATGTACAGGCCGGCCGCCTTGCTATGCACCGGCGCGGTGTACGGCGCGGGGCGGCGCCATGGGGCGATTGTCAGGCGAATGCCCTTGGCGGCCAGCGCCGGGTCGAAATACTTCCCCCAATACCAGGCGGCGATCGCAAGGTGCGGCTCGGTGCCTTGGGGGCTGACCCCCATATGCTCGGACCCGCGCCATGCCACCGGGCGCATATAGGCATCCTTCATCCCGCTCGCTTCGAGCACCTCGATGCAGGCGGCGTCGATCTGCTCGACGCTCCACGGAATGTCGAACCCGAGCAATTGGGCCGAATTGCGAAGGCGGGTGCTATGTTCGGTGAGCTTGAAGATCGTGCCGTCGTACGCGCGCTGGCCCTCGAAGACGGAGGAGGCGTAATGCAGTCCGTGGGTCAGGACGTGGACGCTCGCCTCGCGCCACGGGACAAGCTTGCCGTCGAACCAGATCCATCCGTCACGGTCGTCGAAATTCGGCTGCTCGGCCATTAACAATATACCCCTGTCGAGAAGGCGCCCGACTAGGCCAGCAGGCGCATTTATTCAATCCGCGCGGCGTCCGCCAGTTCCGCCCCGCGCCGCGATGCGGCTTCGAGCGTTCGGGCGATGAGATCGTCGAGCCCGGTATCGATGATCCTCAGCCCCGCCTCAGTCGTTCCGTTGGGGCTGGCGACGCGGCGCGCAATCGACTCCATATCCTCATCGCGCGCAGCAGCCATGGTGGCAGTGCCGAGCACGGTCTGGAGCGCGAGGCGGTCGGCCAGCGCCGGGTCGAGGCCACGCTCAACGCCCGCCTTCGCGAGCGCAGCGATGAAGCGCGCGACATAGGCCGGGCCAGCCCCACCGAGCGACCCGATCGCACCCAGTTCGGCCTCGGTGTCGGTCCACAGAGCAGTGCCAAGCAGCCCGAACAGCGCCTGCATTCGCTTGCGCAGGTCTGGCTCGGCATCGGTGCTGTACAGCGCAGTAATGCCCTGCCCTTCCGCGACCGGCAAATTTGGCATGATCCGAACCACCGACTGGACTGCCGGGAAATGCGCCCGGAGTGTCGCGGCTTCGACTCCGGCCAGCATCGAGACGAGGACGGTTTCGCCGGACAGGCGGCACGCAAGATCGGGTGCGATGGCGCCGAGCATCTGCGGCTTGAAGCCAAGCACGCAGCGCGCCGGCGGGGGTCCATCGGGCAAAGCGGTGACGGTGCGGACGCCACCGACCGGCCTGCCGCTCGGACGGATCGCTACCGCCGCTGAAAAATCGATTCCGGCCTTGCCCCAGCCCTCGATCATCGCGCCCGCCATGTGCCCGCAACCGACGAACCAGGTGGGCGGAAGCGCCACCATGGTCAGGCCTCGCCCGCGGTCTCGATCAACGCCGCGGAGATCGCCTCGGTCGGCGACTTGCCGCCCCACAAGATGAACTGGAACACCGGGTAGAAACGTTCGCACTCCTCGAGCGCCGCTTCGGCGATGGCCTCGGCCTGGTCGAACGACAAGGTGTCATTGTCCCCGACCAAGGCGGCATGGCGGAACACGATCAGCCCCGACGCCGACCACATTTCGAAATGACCGAGCCACAATTGCTCGTTGATGAGCCCCAGGGCCTCGTAAATTGCGACGCGCTTCTCGGTCGCGACCTTGATGTCGGGAAAAGCCAGGAACTGAAGCACCTGGTCTTCGCTGCGCCACACGCCGCGAAGCTCGTACTGCGCCCAGCTGCCGGTTGCCGAGGCGACGATCTCGCCCTCCCCCGTCCGCTCGCTGGCCCAGCCGCGCGCTTCGAAATATTGTTCGAGTACGTCGATCGGCGCGCCGTCGTCATCCTCTTCCATGGCAACCGTGTCGGGCAGGGTCAGGCTCCCGCCGCCGGCGCTTTGGCAGACGCCTCGGCCTTCACGCCACTCTCGAGTGCTTCGATCCGCTTCTTCAGCAGCTCGTTCTCGTCGCGCGCTGCAACAGCCATCGCCTTGACCGCCTCGAACTCGTCGCGCCCGACGAAATCCATGCCGCCGACCCATTCGCGCATTTTCTCGCGCATCGACCCTTCGGCCTCACGACCCATCCCGGCCATGGTGCCGGCGAAGCCGTTCATCATCTTGGCGAGATCGTCGAAGATCCGGTTTTCCGATTGCATCCTATCGTCCTCCAGTAATTCCAAGCGGCGCGGCATCGGCCCCCGGGTTCAGCCGTCCGGTCTCATAGTTGAGTGCGACCGCGGTGCACAGCCATGCAAGATAGGGCAGCAGCAGCCATCCCGCCACCGGCCGGATCCGGCGGAACAGATTGGCGGTCGCGGCGGCAAGCACCAGCATCGCGACGATCAGGACCAGCGCAAGGTCGATCATTTGAAAACCGAAGAACACCGGCGACCAGGCGAAATTGAGAGTGAGCTGCGCGGCGAACAGCGCAATAGCCAACTGTCGCAGCTTGGTTTCGGACTCGTTGAGGATCGCCGCAAGCGCAATCCCCATCATCGTGTAGAGCGCGGTCCACACCGCGCCGAACGCCCAGCCCGGCGGCTGGAACGAGGGTTTCTGCAACGCCGCATACCAGTCATTCTCGAAACCGCTATTGGACACCACGCTCATCAGCGATCCGATGATGACGATCACCGGGACCGTAATCAGTGCTTTCTTCCAAAGTCCGCGATCATCGCGCGCGTGGCTTGCCATGGGTCGTCCTTCCATTCCGCCAGATAGTCTCGCCAAGGCCCGTTCACCAGTGGGCGTACCGCACTATTCGGCGGGAAGCGGGTCGCTCAATTGCGCTTCGAGCTTGCGGGTCACGGCTTCTGGCGAGCCGGTGTAGCCGGCCAGGCGCGAATAAAGGAACGGGATGAGGAACAGGGTCACCAAGGTCGAGATCGACACGCCCCACACTACCACCACGCCGATCGCCTGGCGCGCGCCGGCACCAGCCCCCCAGGCGATCATCAGCGGGACCGCGCCCGAAACGGTGGCGATCGAAGTCATCAGGATCGGCCGCAGGCGGCGCGTCGACGCCTCGCGGATCGCGGCCGCAATGTCGCGCCCCTCGTCCCGCAACTGATTGGCGAATTCGACGATCAGGATGCCGTTCTTGGCCGCCAGCCCGACCAGCATGACGATCCCAACCTGGCTGTACAGGTTGAGCGATTGCCCCATCGCGGCGAGCCCGACCATCCCGCCCGCCACGGCCAATGGCACGGTGGCAATGATCACGATCGGATGGACGAAGCTCTCGAATTGCGCGGCAAGCAGCAGGAACACGATCAGGATGGTGAGCAGGAACACCACCACGATCGAACCACCCGATTCGCGGAAGGCCTTGCTTTCGCCGCTATAGCCGACGGCGGTGACCTCGGGCGATGCCGCCGCTTGTTCCTCGAGGAATTCCAGGGCGTCGCCCAGCGAGTAACCTTCGGCGAGCCCGCCTGACAAAGTGATGGCGCGCAATTTGTTGAAGCGGCCAAGGTCGCGGGCGCCCGCCGTGTCGCGGGTGGTCACCAGGTTTGACAGCGGCACCAGCTCGCCCGAGCGGCTGCGGACGTAGATTGAGGCGAGGTCGGTCTCGGTCGAGCGATTGGCGGCCTCGGCCTGGACCACCACGCGATATTCCTCGCCGCGATCGAGGTAGGTCGAGACCCTGGCCGAACCGAGCAGGGTCTGCAGTGCCTGGCTGATATCGGACACCGATACGCCAAGGTCGCCGGCTCGCGCGGTGTCGACCTCGACCCGCATTTGTGGCTTGGTTTCCTTATAGTCCGAATCGAGGTTGACGATTCCGGGATTGTCGGCGGCGGCGGCGAGAATGCGGTCTCGCGCGGTGACCAGCTCCTCGTAGGTGGAGCCAGCGATAATGAAATTGATCGGCTGGCCGCGACCCCGGCTCAAGGACGAGCGGACCGAGGCGTTGCCGCGCACCGCCGGCATGGCGGCCAGCAAAGCATTGACTTCGCCCACTACGTCCTGAGTCGATTTTTCGCGATCACCCCACGGCTTGAGGAAGATTGTAAACGAACCGCTGTTGAAATCGTCACTGGCGCCAAACCCTCCCGGGGTACGGGCGATCACTGTGCGCACCGCGCCATCGTCGAGTAGCGGCAAAATCTGCGCCTGGGTGTCGAGCATGTATCGATCCATCGCGGCATAGCCGGTGCCCTCCGGTGCGCTGATATTGGCCGACATGATGCCGACATCCTCGGTCGGTGCCAGTTCGGACTCGAGAGTCGCAAACAGCAATCCGGCACCGACTAGCAACCCAGCCACCCCGATGATCGCGACACGCGGCTTGACCAGCACTTTGTCGAGCCTGGACGCATAGGCGGCTTCAAGGCGCTTGAAGCGCCGATCGATCCAGGAGGCGAAACGGCCGCGCTCCTCATGCTTGAGCAGCTTGGAGCAAAGCATCGGCGCCAGGCTGAGCGCGAGGAAGCCCGAGAAAGCGATCGCTCCGATCATCGCAACCGCGAGTTCACGGAACAGCAGGCCGGTCTGGCCGGAAATGAACATCACCGGCACGAATACCGCGCACACTACCAAGGTCATCGAAATGACCGCGAAACCGACCTGGCGTGCACCGTTATAGGCGGCCGCGAGCGGTGGCTCCCCCTCCTCGATTCGGTGATAGATATTCTCCAGCACGACGATCGCGTCATCGACTACAATGCCGATGCAAAGAACAAGGGCGAGCAAGGTCAGCAGATTGATCGAGAAGCCGAAAATCCAGAGGGTCGCGAACGCGCCGAGCAGGCAGATCGGCACCGTCACCGCGGGGATCAAGGTCGCTCGCCAGCTGCCGAGGAACAGGAAGATGACCAGGACCACCAGCACCGCCGCTTCGGCCAGCGTTTCGTAGACCTTCTTGATCGCCTCCTTGATGAACAGGGAATCATCGGATCCGACGGTGACGGTCATCCCTTCAGGCAAGGTCGGCCGGATCTCCTCGGCAAGTCGTTTCACGTCATCGGCTACCGCCAGCGTATTGGCGCCCGACTGGCGGACGATGCCGAGGCCGACCGCAATGTCGCCGTTGAGACGAAACGCCGAATAGGGATTTTCCGGGCCCTGTTCGACCCGCGCGACATCGCTCAGACGGACCAGATAGCCATCTTCGCCGCGACGGACGATCAGATTGCCGAATTCGGCGGCGGAGGCGAACGGCCGCTCGACCCTGAGCGTAACATTCTGCGCAGCGGATTCGAGCCGCCCGGCGGGAAGCTCGACATTCTGGGTGCGAAGCGCGCTTTCGACGTCTGCCGGGGTGAGCGAAAATGCAGCGAGCTTCTGCGGCTGAAGCCAGATCCGCATCGCCGGTCGCGCTTCGCCGCCGATGAATACCCGCGCCACGCCTGGAATCGCCGAGAAACGGTCGACGATGTTGCGATCGACGAAATCGCTTAGCTGGACCCGATCCCAGCCGGGCTTGCTGACTACCATGAACATGATCGGCGACGCGTCGGCATCGACCTTTGAAATTTCCGGGGCGAGAACTTCATCGGGCAGATCGTCCGAGACGCGTCCGACCCGGTCACGGACGTCGTTCGCGGCGACGTCGACATCGGTGCCGGCCGCGAATTCGAGCGTAACCTGTGACTGGCCGTCGCGCGAGCGCGAGCTGATGGTGTCGAGGCCCTGGACTCCGGACAGGCTCTGCTCGAGCACCTGCGTCACGCGGCTTTCGACCACCGTCGCGGCGGCGCCGGTGTAGGAGGTGCTGATCGACACCACCGGCGGATCGACATCGGGATATTCACGAATGGAAAGATTGAAGAAGCCGACCAGCCCGATCACCACGATCAGGATCGCAATCACCGCTGCAAACACCGGGCGCTTAACCGAGAGATCGGAAAGCTGCATCGATTCCGCCTAGTTTCCGCCCGCCGCGGCCGGCCCGGGCCGCTTGGCGTTCTGGGGTCCGGCGACTTTGACGGTCATCCCGTCGGTCAGCTTGATCACGCCCTCGGTCACCACTTTCTGTCCGGCCCGCAATCCGGCGACGACCTCGATCCGGCCGCCGCTACGGGCACCTGTGCGGACGATGGTGCGCTTGGCCTTGCCGTCGGCGCCGATCACATAGACGTACCGGCGATCGCCCTCGCCCACCACCGACAGTTCGGGGACCGACAGGCCGGCTCGGGGCGCAGTCTCGATATTCACCGTCATCAGCATACCGGGTCGCAGCTTGCGGTCGGGGTTGGGCAATTCGGCGCGGACCACCACCGAACGGGTGTTGGGGTCGATCACCGGGTCGATATTGGCAATGGTGCCGCGAAACGGCTGGTTGGGCCAGGCAGCCGACGTGGCCATGATCGGAAGGCCGGGGCGAAGGACCGGAAGCATTGTCTCGGGCACCGGAAAATCGAGCTTGATCACGCTGACGTCGCTGATCGTGGCAATCTCCGTGCCCGCGGCGACGATCGCGCCCGGGGAAATCGAACGCAGCGACACCCAGCCGGAGAAAGGCGCGGCAATCACGCGGTCGCCGATCGAGGCACGCGCCTGGGCCGCCTGGGCGCGGGCCGCGGCCGACAAGGCAACCTGCGAATCCAGGCTGGAATTGGTTGCAAAACCGCGCCGCTTGAGCTCGCTGATCCGGCTCAATTGCTGGTTGGCGTTGCGCGCCACGGCCTGGGCCTCGGCCAACTGCGCACTCTCCTGCCCCTGGGCAAGCACTGCGACGGTCTGACCGCGATTGACGAAGCTGCCATCGTCGAAATTGAGCCGCACCAGCCGCTCGGTGACCGGCGCCGACAGGGTCACCTGCTCATTGGCATTGGCGGTACCGACGGCTTCGACCTGGTCGGCGAAGCGCATCGTGGTGACCCCTTCGGCCATGACCGTCGGAGTCGGACGCTTGCGCTCCTCGCCCTTGGCCCCGCACGCGGCCAGCACGGCAAGCAAAGGAAGGACGAATATCGTTCGGGTCAGGCGCGCGGAGTTGCGGCAACCGGTGGCGCTGCGCTCGTCCGGCGAGTTGGGGAAGCCGCTAGAAACTCGAAACTCCTTTCGGGCCGACATGGCCGAGGATAGTTTAAACCATATTTTCGGCGGCAACGTTCCCCCTTTCGTCGAAGTCAGGGCCCGCTCGTCGAAACCGCCGGGTCCAGCTTCCTCGCGGCAAGCAGGAACTCGACATTGCCTTCGGGGCCCGTGATCGGGCTCTTCTCCACACCAAGCACGGTCCAGCCCCGGCTCGAGACCCATAGACCGGCATTGTTACAGATTCTGGAATGGACCTCGGGGTCGCGGACGACGCCGCCCTTGCCGATCTCGCCGCGTTCCGCCTCGAACTGCGGCTTGACCAGCGCCACCAGATGTCCGCCGGGCCGCGCGAAGTCGAGCGCGGTCTCCAGCACCTTGGCAAGGCCGATGAAGCTGGCGTCGCAGGTGACGACGTCGATCGGCTCGGGCACGATTTCGGGGTTGAGCGCGCGGGCATTGGTCTGCTCGTGGACGATGACGCGGTCGTCGCTGCGCAGCTTCCAGGCGAGCTGGTTGGTGCCGACGTCGATGGCATAGACGCGGGCCGCGCCGCGGGTCAGCAGCACATCGGTGAAACCGCCGGTCGAGCTTCCGACATCCATCGCGACCGCATCCGTCACGTCGATCGCGAAAAAATCGAGCGCATGGGCCAGCTTGACCCCGCCGCGCGACACCCACGGATGGTCACGGCCCTTGACCATCAGCGCGGCATCGTCGGGCAGCAGGTCGCCGGCCTTGGCGACACGGCGCTCGCCGGCATAGACGTTCCCGGCCAAAATCAGCGCCTGCGCCCGCGTCCGGCTCTCGGCCAGTCCCTGAGCCACAAGAAGCAGGTCAGCGCGGGTCTTGGTCATGCGGGCCCGACGATCAGGCGATCGCGCCGGCCTCGGCTTCGACCCCAAGGTCATTGTGGCGCAGCGCCTTCAGCACAGTCTCGACGATATGCGGGGCGTTGAGGCCCGCTTCGTCATATTGCTTGGTCGGATTGTCATGATCCTGGAAACGGTCGGGCAGCCGCATGGTGCGCAGCTTGAGGCCGCCGTCGATCAGGCCCTCGTCGCTCGCCAGCGTCAGCACATGCGCACCGAACCCGCCGATCGCGGCTTCCTCGATCGTTACCGCGACCTCGTGGGTCGTCAGCAATTTGCGGATCATCGCCTCGTCCAGCGGCTTGGCGAAGCGCAGATCGGCGACGGTGGTGGAGAGGCCCATGCCCTCCAATGTCTCGGCGGCCTTTTCGGCTTCCTCAAGCCGGGTACCGAGCGACAATATCGCGACCTTCTTGCCCTCGCGGACAATGCGCCCCTTGCCGATCTCGAGCCGTTCCGGCGTGGCCGGCATTGCCAGCCCCCGACCGTTGCCACGCGGATACCGCACCGCGCTGGGCCCGCTGTCATGAAGCGCCATCGTGTGGATCATGTTGGTCAGCTCGACCTCGTCGGCCGCCGCCATCACCACGAAATTGGGGAGCGTGCACAAATAAGCGAGATCGAACGCACCGGCGTGGGTGCAGCCGTCGGCGCCGACCAGCCCGGCGCGGTCCATCGCGAACCGCACAGGCAGATTCTGGATCGCGACGTCGTGGACCACCTGATCGTAGGCGCGCTGCAGGAAGGTCGAGTAAATCGCGCAGAACGGCCGATAGCCTTGCGCAGCCAGGCCTGCGGCGAAGGTCACGCCATGCTGCTCCGCAATCCCGACATCGAAGGTGCGGTCCGGGAATTCGGCTTCGAATTTGTCCAGACCCGTGCCGGACGGCATTGCAGCGGTGATCGCCACCACCTTGGCATCGCGCCGCGCCTCGGCGGTCAGGGCGTCGGCGAATACCGCAGTGTAGGCCGGCGGGCCGCCACCCGGGCCCTTGTCCTGCTTGCCCGAGACGACGTCGAACTTGACGACGCCGTGATATTTGTCGGCCGACGCTTCGGCCGGGCCATAGCCCTTGCCTTTCTTGGTCACGACATGGACCAGCATTGGTCCTTCCTCGGCGTCGCGGACGTTTTCGAGTACCTCGACCAAGGCTTCGACGTCATGGCCGTCGACCGGACCGACATAGTAGAAGCCCAGTTCCTCGAACAAGGTGCCGCCGGTCATCAACCCGCGGGCATATTCCTCGACCTTGCGGGCCGTGCGGTGGAGCGGACCCGGCATCGCCCGGGCGAGCTTCTGCGCGACCCTGCGCGGCGCGAGATACTTGCCCGAGCTGACCAGCCGCGCGAGCGAATTGCGGAGGGCACCGACCGGCGGCGCGATCGACATGTCATTGTCGTTGAGGATGACGATCAGCCGGTTGCCGGCGGCCTCGGCATTATTCATCGCCTCATAGGCCATTCCGGCGGTCATCGCGCCGTCGCCGATCACCGCAATCGCGCGCTTCGGGCTGCCGTCGAGCTTGTTGGCGATGGCAAAGCCGATCGCGGCCGAGATCGAGGTCGAGCTGTGCGCCGCGCCGAACGGGTCATATTCGCTTTCGCTGCGCTTGGTGAAGCCTGACAGGCCGCCGCCCATGCGCAAGGTGCGGATCCGGTCGCGGCGCCCCGTCACGATCTTGTGCGGATAGGCCTGGTGCCCGACGTCCCAGATGAGGGTGTCGTCGGGGGTGTCGAACACATGGTGCAGGGCGACGGTCAGTTCGACCACGCCAAGCCCGGCGCCAAGGTGCCCCCCAGTGACCGAAACGGCCGAGATCATCTCGGCGCGGAGCTCCTCGGACAGCTGCGGCAACTGCTCCTTGGCAAGCGCGCGAATATCGGCTGGCGCGTTGATGGTGTCGAGGAGCGGCGTTACGGGACGGTCTGACATCGGTGGGTTACTAACGCCTCGTTACGCCGCTGTCGAACCTCAATCTTGCCCGCTTCGTGGCACCCCCAGATTGTCGATCGCGGCGCAGGCCGCTTCAAACCGCTCTTCCCAGCTGCCCCTGATGTCGACAGTGGGCACCCGCGCCACGTTGAGGACCTGGCGCGCGATGCGGTCGAACTTCGCGCGCACTTCCGGGTCACCGTAAATGCGGGTGCCGTCGTCGATGAAGGGCGCGTCAGTCCCGAGCATCAGGTACAGATCGGCCTTTTTCTGCACCAGCAACTCGTCGCTGGCATAGCCGATCATCATCTGCGACCAGGCCGCCGTCATCAGCGCGTCGGTATCGGCGATCAGGCGCTGGTTGCACCAGGGCCGCGCGGCATCGATCATCGCCTGCTGGGCGAGCCCCATGAGCCGCAAGTCAGTTTCCCGGCAATCGGTGCCGTAGGTCTCGCAATGGGCGCGACCATATTCGGGAACGACGATCGTGGCGTAATGGGCCGCCAGCCGCTCGGCCAGCATCGACTTGCCGACACTTTCGACCCCGTGCAGGCAGATCGTCAGCGCATAATGATCGCGGACCGGCGCCGGGAGGAAAGCCCAGTGCGCGAACGGATCGGCGCGGACGCTCTCGCCGGACAAGCCGCCGAGGCCGGCCTGGTCCGCCTTGAGGATGCGGGCCCCAAGGGGCACAAACAGGCCGCCGACATGGCGTGCCAGATCCGCGCCAAAGGCTTCGCCGGCGAACAGATAATTGATCGGCTCTGGGTGGGCCGCGGCGACGATTTGCTTCCATTTAGGCCAGAAGTCCGGACTGTCCGCCGGTGCCTGGGGAACCGGCTCCCCATTGCCCACCACCCGGCAGCCCGGGAACAGGCCGCGCATCCATTCGAGCCTCTGCTCCCCGCCAATCGCGTCGCCGGGTTGCCAGCAGACCAGGATCGTCAGTTCGTCGACAAGCGCCCGGGCAGCTTCGATCAGCACCGCGTGGCCGGCGTGAGGAGGGAAGAATTTTCCGAGCAGGAAACCGCGCTTCATCAGGTGACTTTCTTCTTCCACTGGAACAGACCGGCAATCGCCAGGACCAGAAACAGGCCATACAACGCGGCGGTAATCATGAGCCCGCGCGACGCGAACAGCCCGATCGCCAGCACATCGACGGCAATCCACAGGATCCAGCTTTCGACCCTGCGCAGCGACTGCAGCAATTGTGCGGCAACGCTCATCCCCGCCACGGTGGCATCGGGAAACGGCGCGGCCGCATCGGTATAGCGTGCCATCAATGACCCCCAGGCGAGCACTGCAGCGATCGTGCCGCCGAGCCACAGGGCCCGTGCGCGGCGGTCCATCCAGCGGACCGCGACGCCATCATCCACGGTTTCCGCGCGGCTCCAGTTCCACCAGCCGTACAGATTGATCAGCACGAAGAAGATCTGCAGCAGCGCGTCGGAATAGAGCTTCGCGTCCCGGAATACGAAGAAGTAGAGCGAGACCATCGCCAGGCCGAACGGATAGTTCCAGATCGAGCGGCGGACGACCAGCACCACGTTGACCACGCCGAGCAGCGCCGCGAAAATTTCGACGATCGACACCGGGAACGACGCTCAGCGAGCGCCCGGGATCAGCTGCAGTCGCCGCATTTGCCGCGCACTTCGATCACCGGGCGCGATGCTTCAAACCCGGCGTCGGCAGCGGCCTTGCGGACCCCGCCCGACAGCGTGTCGTCGTCGATGTGCGTGGTGGTCCCGCAGGTATCGCAAATCAGGAAGATGCAGTCGTGGAGACAGCCGGGATGCTGGTTGGCGATATAGGCATTGGCGCTTTCGACCCGCATCGCCAGGTTCGACGTCACGAACAAATCGAGGATGCGGTACACGCTGTTGGCGGCGATGCGGCGGCCCTCCGCGGCGGACACCGCTTCGGCGATGTCATAGGCCGAGGCCGGACGGTCGAACGCGGCCAGCGCCTTGAACACCGCCTGCCGCATGTCGGTCCACTGCTCGCCGCTTTCGGTCAGGCGGACGCGCGCGGCGTCGTGGAGCGACTCGCCCTCATGCATATCGTGATCGTGTCGCCCCATGACGACTGAAATAGGCGCGATTGGACGGTTGAACAAGCGGGCCGCGTCGGCGCCCGTGACTATTCGGAGGCGATGAAGTTGAGCCGGTGGCCGAGCGCGAGGATTCCGACCCCGATCACGGTGAAAAGCGCCTCGCTGCCGTCGTGCGGCATGGTCAGCGCGCCGGCCATCACGCCGAGGCCAAGCCCGCCGACCGCCGAGGGCATGGTATAGCCATGATCGATGATGCCCTTGCCGAGCGAAACCGCCCCGAGCAGCATCGCCAGCGACAGGCCGATTTCATGAATGATTGGCGCGCCGAGCATCCCGCCCGCGCTGGCCAGCATTGCCAGCACCACGGTGGTGCCGAGGCAATGCACCAGGCACAGGCCGCTGAGGCCAATCGCCAATCGGTCGAGCCGCTGGGTGGGAATTGCAAGCTGAAGCATCGAGCGGTGATATACTGCAACATGCCCCGGGTTACAATATTACCTTGGACAAAAATCTCCGTCGGAGCGTGACTCCAAGCCCTGAATTCCGGGCAACTTGGCATATCGGGCGTCCCGCTCCATATGCGCCATTCATGAAACACGCGACGATCGTCCGAGGTGCCGAACGCCCGCTCGACCTGGCTCGCTGGCTGTTCGCGGTCGCGGCGCTGGTGCTGGTGATGGTGGTCGTCGGCGGGATCACCCGGCTGACCGAGAGCGGGCTCAGCATCACCGAGTGGAAGCCGGTGTCGGGCGCAGTCCCCCCGCTCAACGACGCCGACTGGCAGCAGGCCTTCGGTCTCTACCAGGCGACCCCGGAATATCGCGAGATCAACGGCCCGGCGGGAATGACCCTCGCGCAGTTCAAGGTCATCTTCTTCTGGGAATGGCTCCATCGGTTGCTCGGCCGAGTGGTCGGGATCGCCTTCGCACTGCCGCTGGCCTGGTTCGCGATGAAGCGGGCCATTCCCCGCGGCTACGGCTGGCGGCTGGTCGCGCTGCTGCTGCTCGGCGGGAGCCAGGGCGCGCTCGGGTGGTACATGGTCCAGTCGGGCCTGGCGGACCGCACCGACGTCAGCCACTTCCGCCTTTCCGCCCATCTGCTCACCGCCTTGTTCATTCTCGCCGGGCTGGTGTGGACCGCGCTCGACCTGCGGCAGCTGGCAAAGTCCGGCGAGGACCGCCCTGCCCGCCTCACTCCGCTGGCCATCGGCGTAAGCCTGGTGCTGTTCGTGCAATTGCTGCTTGGCGCATGGGTTGCCGGGCTCGACGCCGGCTATATTGCGAGCGACTGGCCAATGATGCAGGGCCAGCTTGTGCCCGACGGCATCGATGCGTCGCGCGGTGCCGGATTCGCACTGACCCACGATCCCTACCTCATCCATTTCCTGCACCGCTGGTGGGCGTGGGCCTTGGTGATCGCGATGGTTGTGCTCGCCCGGCGGGTTCGAGCAATCGACCGGCGCGCCTCGATCGCCATTCACAGCGCGCTCGGGATCCAGATCCTGCTCGGCATCGCCACCGTCCTCAGCGGCATGGCGCTTTGGCTCGCGGCGTCGCACCAGGCGGTCGGCGCGTTGCTGGTCGCGGCGACTGCCTGGGGTGCCCATGTCGCGGGCCGCCAGCGCGCATGACCGTGGTTACTGTCTACGCCGTCTTTGCCAGCGCCGACGAGGCCGAAAAGATCGGGCGAGCGATGGTCGAGGAACGCCGCGCCGCCTGCGTCAACGTGCTCGGAAGCTGTCGCTCGATCTACCGCTGGGAGGACCGGATCGAGACCGTCGGCGAGGTCCCGGCCTTGTTCAAGACCACCCGCGACCAGGCCGACGCCCTCATCGCCCGCATCGCCGAACTCCACAGCTACGACACGCCGGCGATCGTTACCTGGCCGATCGACAAGCTGCTCGCCGGCTACGGCGACTGGGTCGAGGAAAGCGTCGGGTAACATTTTACCCGTCACGAATGGCCTGCATTTGCTTGACTTTTCGCCGCCTGACGTCGATTAGCCCGCTCGACGGCGCTTCCCCCGGGAGGCGCCTCTCCTATTTTTAACGAGAGGTCCAGCCCATGAAGGCGCTGATGAAGACCACCAAGTCGATCAAACCGGCTGACGTGGTGAAAAAGTGGCATCTGATCGATGCCGAAGGCCTGGTGGTTGGACGCGTCGCGTCGATCATCGCCAACATCCTGCGCGGCAAGCACAAGCCGAGCTACACCCCGCACGTCGATTGCGGCGACCATGTCGTCGTCATCAACGCCGGCAAGGTGCGCTTTACCGGCCGCAAGCTGCAGAACAAGATCTACTACAAGCACACCGGCTACATCGGCGGCTTGAAAGAGGTCACTGCCGACAAGATCCTTGAGGGGCGCTTCCCCGAGCGGATCCTCGAAAAGGCCGTCGAGCGGATGATTCCGCGCGGCCCGCTCGGCCGTGACCAGATGCGCGCCCTGCACCTCTACAACGGCACCGAGCATCCGCACGGCGGCCAGAGCCCCGAGGCGCTCGACGTCGCACGCATGAACCGCAAGAACAAGGTGGGCGCATAACATGGCCGACAAGAAGAAGTCCCTGTCCGACCTCGGCGCGGTATTGAACCCGGCCCCGGAAGCCGCCGTTGCGGACACCGCCGGAACCGAATCGGTCGTCGCCGAGGCGCCTGCCGCCGCCGCTGCCCCGGGCCAGGCTGAAGAGCCCGCCGCTCCGGTCAACATCCAGGCCGAAGTCCCGCTTCGCGAACAGCAGCTCGACAAGTTCGGCCGCGCCTACGCCACCGGCCGCCGGAAGGATGCGGTTGCCCGTGTTTGGCTCAAGCCGGGATCGGGCAAGATCCAGGTTAACGGCCGCGACCAGGAAGTCTATTTCGCCCGCCCCACGCTTCGCCTGGTGATCAACCAGCCGTTCGGGATCACCGATCGCGCCGGCCAGTATGACATCATCGCCACCGTCAAGGGCGGCGGACTGTCGGGCCAGGCCGGCGCAGTGCTTCACGGCATCGCCCAGGCGCTGACCCGCTACGAGCCGATCCTTCGCGGCACGGTCAAGCATGCCGGCTTCCTGACCCGCGACAGCCGCGCGGTCGAGCGCAAGAAGTACGGCAAGGCCAAGGCCCGCAAGAGCTTCCAGTTCTCGAAGCGCTAAGCTAACAGACATTCGAACGACGAAGGGCGGTCCTCCGGGGCCGCCCTTTTTCGTTGCAGCACGGTCGACCTACAGGTTGATCGTCGTCATTCCCTGGGCGTGGTAGCGGTCACCGCCAGCCGCCCCGGGTGGCAGGATCGCATCAAGGGTCTCGAGTTCGTCAGTCGTCAGCTCGATCCGGGTCGCGGCGATATTCTGGTCGAGGTAGGTGCGACGCTTGGTGCCCGGGATGGGCACGATGTCGTCGCCGCGCGCTAGTACCCACGCCAGCGCGAGCTGAGCGGCGGTTACGTTCTTGTGACGGGCAAGCTCCTCGATGCGGTGGACGAGCGCGATATTCTTCTCGAAATTTTCGCCGGTGAAGCGCGGGTGGAAACGGCGATAGTCGTCGTCGGGAAAGTCCTCGGGCCGCCGAATTTCCCCGGTCAGGAAGCCGCGCCCGAGCGGTGAGTAAGCGACGTAACCGATGCCCAGTTCACGGACCGTCGGGAGGATTTCCGCCTCGGCATCCCGGCTCCACAGCGAATATTCGGTCTGGAGCGCGGTGATCTTGTGGACCGCGTGGGCGCGGCGGATTGTCTCCGGCGCGGCCTCGCCCAGCCCGAGGAAGCGGACCTTCCCTTCCTCCTTCAGCCGCGCCATTTCGCCGACCGTGTCCTCGATCGGTGTGTTGGGATCGACTCGGTGCTGGTAATAGAGATCGATCGTCTCGACCCCGAGCCGCTGTAAGCTCGCCTCGCAGGCCGAGCGGACATAGTCGGGCGCTCCATTGACGCCGAGGAACGCCCCGTCGGTGCCGCGGACATTGCCGAACTTGGTGGCAATGAACACGCTGTCGCGGCGGTCGGCGATCGCCCTTCCAACCAGCTCCTCGTTGATGAAGGGGCCGTACATGTCGGCGGTGTCGAGAAAGTTGATGCCCTGATCGAGCGCATGGTGGATCGTCGCAATCGACTCATCATCGTCACGCGCCCCGTAAAATTCGCTCATCCCCATGCAGCCGAGCCCGATTGCGGAAACGGTCGGGCCATCCCGGCCGAGGGTTCTGGTGGCAATAGTCATGGGGTCCTCCTTGGGATTGCAATGCTGAACGTCTGGAGTCGCGGAAAGCCTCAGTCGATCGCCACCGTGCCATGCATTTCGCCCGGTCGTTCCTTCTTCGCCGGCCGAAGCAGCAGGACCAGCGGGATCGAGGCGAGCGTGACCCACATCATCAGGTAGAAATCGTCGATATAGGCGATGAAGGCGGCCTGGCGGTTGATCTCCGCGTCGGCCAGCGCGACGGCCGCTTCGGCGGGTATTCCGAACTGGCTCACCATCGTTCCGGTCAGCGCCGGCAGTTGCTGGTCGGTGATTTGGCCCGCCATGTCGGCGTGGGCGACCTGCACGTTACGGGCCAGCAGCGCCGCGACCACGCTGATCCCGATCGACCCGCCGATATTGCGCGAAAGGTTGAGCAGGCTCGCCGCATGGGTCCGCAATCGCGGGACGAGTGTGGCGAAGGCGAGGCTCTGAATGGTAACGAACATCAGACCGAGTCCGAGGCCCTGGATCACGCCCGAGACGATGATCGGCCCGCTGCCCATGTCGATCGAAAATCCCGCCATGATATACAGCGACCAGGCCATCAGCCCCATTCCGACGGCCACCAGGATGCGCAGGTCGACCCGGCCGATCAGGCGCCCGGCCAGCACCATCGTGATCAAAGTGCCAATTCCGCGCGGCATGGTCAGCACGCCTGACTGGAGCACCGAATGGCCGTAGAGCCGCTGCAGCAACGGCGGCAGCAAGGCGAGCCCCGCCAGCAGAAGCACGCCGGTCACCACCATGAAGAACATGCCGAGCGCGAAATTGCGGTCGGCGAACATGCCTCGCTCGAAGATCGGATCGCGGCCGAGGATGGTGTGGGTGACGAACATCCATGCGGCGCTGAGGCACAGTCCGAGCTCGAGCCAGATTTCCCAGCTCTGGAACCAGTCAAGCTGCTGCCCGCGGTCGAGCATCAGCTGCAAGCTGCCGAGCGCCACCGCCAGCAGCGCAAAGCCGAACAGGTCGAACTTGCGCTTGGTCAGCTCCCCCTTGGGCATGTAGCGCAGCAGCATTACCGTCGCGATTGCGCCGACCGGCAGATTGACCAGGAACACCCAGCGCCAGTTGAAGCTGTCGGTCAGCCAGCCGCCGAGCACCGGCCCCATGATCGGCCCGATCATGATCCCGCCGCCGAACAACGCCATCGCGCGGGCGTGGCGCTCGGGCGGGTTGATGTCGAACAGGGTGGCCTGCGACAGCGGCACTAGGAACGCCCCGCTAACCCCCTGCAGCGCCCGGAATATCACCATTTCGGTCAGATTGGTGGCGATCGCGCACAGCAAGGAGGCGATGGTGAAGCCGACCACCGACAGCAACAGCAACCGCTTGCGCCCGATCCGATCGGCCAGCCAGCCGGAGATCGGGATCGCGATGGCGGTTGCGACGATGTAGCTGGTCAGCACCCAGTTGACGCTCTCCTGGGTCGCTCCGAGGCTGGCCTGCATGTGCGGCAGCGCGACATTCGCGATGGTCGTATCGAGCACCTGGATCAGCACCGCGAGCATCACCGCGATGGTGACCAGAGCGCGCCGCCCCGGCTCGAGGACGTGCTCCGTCATGGTGGGCTAATGCTTCGCGACGAGGTCGACTTCGACGTCCGCCGACAAGCCGGCGATCATCGAGCGCCTGGGCACTTCGTCGAAGGCAATGCGAACCGGAACGCGTTGGGTCACCTTGACCCAATTGCCATTGGCATTCTGCGCCGGAAGCACCGAAAACTCACTGCCGGTTCCGGCCCCGATCGACGCGACATGGCCGTGCACCTCAAGC